>KV722580.1:0-41443 GCA_001687445.1 Obba rivulosa
ACGCAAGATGCACTCAATCTATCCTCGCGCGGAACATGAGGAGAGCATTGCAAATGTGCTCATAATTTACTTGGCACATGGTCAGCCCTGTGCATTATCGGCACACTCAGAATGGCCCTGCTGGGCATCACCTTGAGTCCATGGATGGTATATTTTACGGAAAGACTATATAGACTCAGCATGTCTCGGCCGGGATCGAGCTTAGTTCAGACGTTCAGTTCTCACGCTGGACTCAGCATGACCTGGCCTGGTCCATACGTTGATGCCCACGGTGAGAGGCATGGCGATCTGTACGCGCTTGAATATGAGGGTCACGCGTCTGTGGCAACAGCAAGAAAAGGCGCGCATCGCATGTGGACACGATTGAAACTCCGCCAACACGCCTGCAAGCGCGTCTCAGGGCGCGACGTGAGAGCGCTCCCGCTCTTGTCCTCCTCGCTGTCGCCGACGCCATGCAGGCCACATCGAGAGCACCGGGCCAGCAGGCTCCAGTCAAGATATACAATGCAGTGTATTCATCTGTACAGGTATGCCGAGTGTCCCTCCGCCGCAGTTCGCGCCTCATCGCGTCCCGCGTCAGGTCTACGAGTGCATGGTTCGAGGCATCGCCGTCATGCGTCGACGTGCCGACTCGTACGTGAACGCGACTCAAATACTTAAAGTTGCCGGCGTCGACAAGGGACGCCGCACGAAGATCCTAGAGAAGGAGATCCTGCCTGGCAAGCACGAGGTTGTCCAGGGCGGATACGGCAAGTATCAAGGGACCTGGTGCGTCGTGGTACAGCTAACGGTACCCTCAACTAAGCGTTTATCCAGGATTCCCCTCGAGCGAGGTCGCGATATTGCTATTCAGTACGGTGTCGCACCGCTATTGTCGCCGCTATTTGATTTCGTCCCGAACACCAATCCACTGGGTGGGCTGCCACCTGGCATGCCCAACGTCTCCGGAGCAGGTCCTACTCGTTACATTTTATACCGCCACTCAGTGCTGACATTACACCCGGCAGGCAACTACATGGGCGCGGGGCTCGCTCCCCCACCGATCATGCCCGGTTCAGCGCTTCGTCTGTTGAACCAAGGTCGTGCGCAGGGTCTCTTTACTCCTTCCACGTCAAGTATGGGCTTAGTAAGAGCTGGCTCATATCCCTCACCGAATCCGTATTATGCAGGTGCATATCCGCAATCGCCATTCGCGAACATGCCCGGCGTGTCTCCGACGCCCCCGCCGATGGGACAATACCCCCTCAAGCGAACACGTTCGGATATGGAGCCAGAACTCGCCACAGCAGGTTCAAGTTCGCAAGCTCCGCCAATGTTCCCGCTATCGCTTGCAGCGTCGCCCGACATTCAAATGACAGAACGATCGCGACCGCCATCGACAGTTCCACAAGCCGATAACAATGGACCATCACCGGCCAAGCGAGCACGGACAGAACCGTCGCCAATGCAAGTGGACGCGCCTGGCCAAGGTTCGCCAACGGTGGCACAAGCACTGTCCCCGCTAGCTGGCCCGTCCGGCCACCAGCTGTCGCCTGCGGCACAACTCAACGGTGTTTCTCGACCAGCAAGTGCTCAATCTGGCATACCGAACGGCAAGTCACCCGAAATGCAACAGGCGCAAGGCACAGAACAGCACGGTGTCAAGTTTGCGTCTCGACCATCAATGCCGCGTGCAATGGATCCTGCCGCGCCGGCACGAGATACACGAAGAGCGACAATTATCGCGACGATCTGCAAACACGACGATCCGCAACCGATAATGCACTGGCTGCGCGAGATTCCGCCAGACAACCCGGGGTTGCAAACGGACATCGACCTCGTGCTGGACGACCAAGGCCACACAGCATTACACCTGGCCGCAAGCATGGCTCGCCACGCAATAGTCAACGCACTGGTCGCACATGGCGCAGATGTGCACCGCGGGAACTACAATGGGGAGACGCCGCTCATTAGGGCGTGTCTTGCCACACACAATGCGGATCAACAAACGTTCCATTTACTCGTTGCCGCGCTGCACCCGTCGATTCGCACGATCGACACCTCGCGCCGGTCAGTGCTGCACCATATCTCCGCGACGGCGGGGGTAAAGGGGCGGACGGCTGCGGCGCGATATTACATGGAGCAGATATTTTTGTGGATTGCGCAGCAGCAGGGCGGAGACTTCAGGTCGCTGGTTGATCTGCAGGACGAGCATGGGGACACTGCGCTGAATATTGCGGCGCGAGTGGGCAACCGTAGCTTGGTTCGGACACTGCTTGATGTCGGTGCTAACCGTATACTGCCAAACAAACTAGGTCTACGACCAGGCGACTTTGGAGTGGAAACGGAGGTGGAGTCGCATGGATATTTACTCGAAAGTGCTCTTTGCTCATCTATATCGCGTGTTCAGGAGCTTGGAGGCGGGCCTCGCTCCGAGGACATCCTATCATCGCTACGCGCGGGACCCTCTGCCCCGGTTCTGAAAAGCCAGGATGTATTGACGGGTACGAAGAAGATTCTTATCCGGTTATAACTTTCAGCTGATCCTACATGACCCAGATATCACTGCTATGATCCAGGGACTTAGCAACGACTTTGCAGCTGAGATTAAGACGAAACAGGACACGCTCGACGTGACGCAGGCGCACCTGCGCGCCGCGACACGCGAGCTGTCCGAACAGCGCAAACAGATCCAGACGTGGCAGGGGCGCGTGGGCGAGCTGGACCAATCCTCACAGCGCATCCGCAACTTGGAGAAGGCGCTCGAGGACGAGGACAACTTCGACTGGACCGGACGGACGGAGCTCGACGGCTCGGATGCCGGTGCGAAGGCCGGACCTGCGTTCCGTGTCCGCGGGCAAGTATCCACCATGACGGGCATGGGCGGTTCTGTGGATCTCTCTTTCAACTTGGACGCAGAACCGACTGTTCCCGTGTCTGACTCCGTGTCAAGCCTTATCAGGCTCAGGAGGCTTAAGATTTGGCACGAGCGCATGGGTCGGTTGATGCACGAGCGTCTACAGAAGCTGCAGGGCGCCAGCGCTGAGAAGGAGTATATCTGTAAAAAGATTGTCGCCCTATGTACGGGCGTACCATTAGACAAGGTCGAAGAGGTGAGTAATGTTTCTTGCCTAATAGCTGCCATATTGAGAATTTTGTCCCAGATGCTGGAGAACTTGCTCATCGCTGTAGAGAGTGAACCAACACCATCAGTTGACATCGGTCGTTTATCAGGTTTTTTGCAGAGGGTCAGCCGCCTTCCGACTTTCGCTGCCTCCCTCTAATGGATCCTCGTTCACAGGTTAGAAATGGGACTATGTAATATTGGCTCGGACTCCGTGCCGTACGAACGCTCATGACCTGTCATTGATATACTCGCAACACCACTGTATCATTTACTTCATAGCAATTATCACTATGCCTACATGAACACAATTTCCTACATTGCCTATATCAGATTGGCCCTGCAATCTCTTCCGGCGCGTACAGCTGGAAGTTGCGATTATATGTACCCGAAGCAAGGAACTTCCCATCGTTGGACAGGTCAACCGACATGACTTTTCCGCCGTCCGTGGGCAATGTGCGCAACAGCTGCCAGTCATCCGCACTCCAGAGCTTGATGAAGCCGTCATATCCAGAGCTAGCGAGGTATAAGCCTGAGCGGTATTTCCACTCCTCTTTGGCTTGGATTTCTGCGACGTCGGATTTCTCGTCCTCTTGTTTTACCTCTGTGCCATTCATGGCAACGTCGGGCGCACTGTTATCCGTGCGCGTGAGAAGGTCGTCGCCGCGGAAGAATCGGACGTCGGAGACGTTTGACATGTGAGCGGGAATGGTGTACAGTGCTCTTAGAGAGCGCATGTCCCATATCCGGATAGTGTCATCGCCAGATCCTGTGGCAATCTGGTAGCTATTGAGGGACCAACTCGGTCAATCAATGCCTAGTCGGTAGGTCAAGTATCAAAATTGACGTACCCGTTAGGCGAGAAGGCGATTGAGAAAATGGCCTGTACGTGTCCATCCAGCACCATAGCTGTTCGACCTGTGCGCAAGTCCCATACCCGGCCAATTGCGTCCAGACCTCTGCGTATGGTAATCAGAATGGGTAACAATTGCTATAAGTAGGAGGTATACCCAGAGGCCGCAAGAGCGCCGTCTTCCTGGAACTCTACTGAATAGACCTCCTTGGAATGACCCTCTTGTAGGAGTAGTTCTTTCGATGTAGCCACATCCCACAATCGCCACGTCGTGTCAAAACTGGCACTAGCGATGTAGTCACCGGAAGGGTGAAAGGCGACACGACATACACGATCCGCGTGTCCTTTCATTGTGGAAAGAGGTGTTTCACTATAAAGAATAGTGTGTGGTCAATGAGTGACCTCCGGAAGCGTGTATCTGCACACCTATTCAGGGACCATAGGTTCACCGTCATGTCACCAGCACCGCTCACAATGTTGACAGTGTCTTCGCTTTGCGAGATAGTTGCTCGGGGGTGCCATGCAACTCCTCCAATACGGTCAGAGTGCCCTAAGGCAGATCCATCATTAAGGAGGTAGACTGACTTAGAGCGATCCAACGCACCTCGAAATGTACGAATCGGGGAACATGATGGAATATCCCATAGCTTGACATTTCCAGACCAGCTACCCGTAGTTAGATATTGACTATTTGGAGAGAACCGGACTTGTGAAATCGGCCGTTCGTCACCAATCTGGGAGCCCAGGTTCGCAAAATTCTGAGACAGTGGAATGTGAAACCACAACAAGCGTAGAAATCTAGTTAGTCACACACTTTCACGTCTGCAAATACCTTCTTGCGAATGTCTATGATTCGTCCTAGGGACAGTTTACTGTCTATCCGCTGCTGGGCGACTCGTTTTTGAGCTCTACAAGGGAGCACAGAAGGAAAAGGAGAGGCAGTAAGCACCTGTCTCTGTAGTCCAGCTATCTGGAGCGGAAATCCAACCTGGGCAGAGAATACTCCGCTATCCGCTTTCGAGCCTCTAACAGCTCGAGCGACCCGGGAGTATAGAATTCCTCGACCTGCAGCAAACACGTATTTGTCATTCCCTCCTGCGGACCGTGCACTTCAAAATACACACCTCTTCTTCACTCTCCTCTGAACTCTCTTCCTCCACCTGCATAGCCTCATCTCCCCGAGCAGCATTGATTTGTGATAGGACATAGATTAGACGGTCTCTACGATCTGCTGCCTGTGTAGCCGGTCAGCAGCCGTAGGACTCCATGAGTGCAGCACATACTCGCTCTCCGAAAAGTGTGATAGGCTCTCCGATCTCCCGCAGCCTAGCCTTCACGCGATTGTCATCTGTTGGGACGGCAAGACTCCTCGCCTTCTTCTTGCGTTCTAGCTCATCCAAGATAACCTTGTTCTCTAGCCGAGCGCGCTCTGAGCTGAGATAGCTCTGATCATCGATGAGCGTGTCCAGAGTCAGTTCCGCCATTGTTGGAAACCAAGATGAGGACGAAACAAGTCTACGATCGCCTCGAGAGCCGTAAGCGCGTGCATAGGCGTTGTTGTGTTATATTTGGCAACAGCTTTAGATCCAGATCGGGAGGTCGGATATACTGCGCTCGGCAACGGTTACACGCTAACACTTGAACGCGATCTACCACCGACCATGTCGGAAGCTTCGAGCTCGCGGCTGCGACAAAGACGAGCCGAAAAGGCTCCTGACCTCTCTTCAGCCGCGATAGAGCACGACGACGACGACTATGCTATCAGCCCTCAAAACCCCGTATGTGACACGTGGTCGCTCCCGCACATTGAACTCACAAGTCTGGTCATGCCAATACTAGAATAACCGCAGTGAACTCGAGAAGGTGTTGGACAATGAGAAGGCGAGCATGGCAATTGTCGGTATCCTGACTGCCCTTGCCATTGCCACTCGCTTCTACAAGATTAACCACCCGGACGAGGTCGTGTACGCCAACAGTTTCCGCCCATTGACGTGTCACTTCACTTAGCGCCTCTCCCCTCAGTTTCGACGAAGTGCATTTCGGCAAGTTCGCCTCGCATTATATCCAGCGTCAATACTACTTCGATGTGCACCCTCCGCTGGCGAAAATGCTGTTCGGTCTGGCGGGCTGGTTCGTTGGATTCGACGGCAAGTTTGCATTTGACAACATCGGCGACAACTACTCTGAGGCACATGTTCCCTACGTCGGCATGCGTGCACTCCCGGCTATCCTTGGAAGTCTGACGGTTCCTCTGGTTTATGCGATTATGAAGGAGTGCGGTTATTCCACGATTGTGGCGGCATTCTCTGCCTGTATTGTCCTGTTCGGTGAGTTGATTCGTCCTCATACTCTTTTCAGTAAAGGATTCACCTTCCCTAGACAATGGACATATCGCTCAATCTCGGCTCATCTTACTGGACGCAACTTTGATCTTCTTCATGACGATGACCATGTATTCCTACATTCGCTTCCGGAAGCTACGTTACCAGTAAGTCCACCCATTGTGACCCCGGAGCGCGACTGATCTGGTGTAGGGATTTCACACCTCAGTGGTGGGGATGGCTTCTTGCGACGGGAACGTTCATGGCTTGCACGTGGGCATCCAAAGTCAATGGAATATTGACAGTCTTCGCCGTCGGTATTGCTGTCTTGATTGATCTTTGGGATATTCTAGACGTCAAGAAGAATTATAGCATGGTAAGTTCAATACGACTAAGTCCATATTGCCGTTATGATACCAATTTGTGTTCTAGGAATATTTCACAAGACATTTCTTCGCCAGAGTTGCTGGGTTTATCGTTCTCCCTATCACTCTTTACTTGTTCTTCTTCTGGATCCACCTGGCGATCCTGTCGAATAGTGGACCTGGAGACAGCTTCATGAGCCCAGCCTTCCAAGAAACGCTCAAGGGCAATGAGTTACTTCTGAACAGCCAAGGTACATTCACGATCGACAAAGCTACTGAAGTTTATTCCGAATATTGACTTATTCTATCCAGATATCCGGTATCTCGACACCATCACCATTAAGCACAAGGATACTGGCGTCTTCCTGCACTCGCATCCTGAACGCTATCCCCTTAAGTACGACGACGGTCGTATCAGCAGTCAAGGTATTGCAGATTTTTTTCTCGCATCTAAACAAAACTAATAATATCATCAGGGCAACAGGTGACGGGTTACGGCCATGATGACCCCAACAACTACTGGCAGGTGATACCGACCAAGGCTCTCCCTGAGACCGGCCGCGGGCGTATTGTTCGCCATGACGATGTCATTCAGCTCCTTCATGTCGCCACTGACACCGTCCTTCTCGCCCATGACGTGGCCTCGCCGCTCATGCCGACCAATGAGGAATTCACTACTGTGCAGAAGGACGACCAGACCAGATATAATGATACGCTGTTCCAGCTGAAGCTCGTCGATGGACATGATGGTGAAGCTTGGAAGAGCAAGTCCAGTCACTTCCGCCTTATCCATGTTAAGACCAAGGTGGCGATGTGGACACACCCGAAGCAATTACCGGACTGGGCATTCAAGCAGCAGGAAGTCAATGGAAACAAGAATCTGAACGACAGAACCGCCGTGTGGTTCGTTCATCAGATCGTAGCAGACGAGAGTGGGTATCACATCTTGTTGTGA
This sequence comes from Obba rivulosa, assembly GCA_001687445.1. Classification (NCBI taxonomy): domain Eukaryota; kingdom Fungi; phylum Basidiomycota; class Agaricomycetes; order Polyporales; family Gelatoporiaceae; genus Obba; species Obba rivulosa. The sequence continues at coordinate 7,598 of KV722580.1, forward strand.
TTCATTTCATGACATACTGACTTCGACTTAGCTGGCGAGGACTTCAAGCATCGTGTAGGTGACCAGCCAGACAAGGCTCCTAAGAAGCGGAATTTCTTCAAGAAGTTCGCCGAGCTGCAACTCAGCATGCTGCAGCACAACGTTGCCCTCACCCAATCGCATCCATACGCGAGCAGCCCGATCAACTGGCCTTTCCTCATCAGCGGTATAAGCTTCTGGACAAGCAACCCCGACCAAAAGCAGATCTACTTAATTGGTAACTTAATCGGCTGGTGGACCTCTGTTGGTGCCCTCTCGCTATATGCGGGAATTACGATTGCTTCCATCGTTGTGCGTCGGCGTGGCATCGAGACGCTTTCGGAACGTGAGTCAATCGGTTGTGCCATACCGCTCTTGCTAACGGGATGGCTCGTTTATAGCCGTTCGTAACCGTCTCTGGAACTCTGTTGGATTCTTTTTCATCTTTTGGGCCGTGCACTATTTCCCCTTCTTCCTGATGGGCCGTCAGCTCTTCCTGCACCACTATCTGCCGTCTCACCTGGTGTCCGCTCTCATTGCTGGCGCCATGCTGAGCTTCATCCTCTCAGAGACAGTCAACTACCCGGTTTCCATCCCTGGACCGCGCATGCCGCGATCCAGGATTCGCGACCGCACATTTGCTGACCTGGGCACGAGGGGTCCCGTCATTGTCGGCGTCTTTGCGGTTGCGATGCTCGGACTGTTCCTCTATATCGCGCCTCTGACCTACGGCACACCTGGGTAGGTGTCTCACCAGTTGCACAATGACTGCTTACTGACATCTTATTCACAGACTGGACGGTGAAACGGTGAATAGCAAGCGCCTGCTGTCTACATGGCTGCTACACTTCCAGGCGAAGGAGACGGGTGATGTAGCTGTTTAGAAGTGGCGCTGTAGAAAGGTCTGATTTTTGGGAACGATTCCATGGATCTAATAATGGCGAAAACATTGTACATGCTGTACTGACTGCCAGGTCTTCTTTGTATATATCGATACCGTACTGCGTTTGCTGTGAGACTCTGAGTCGCCGAGACACTCACGCTCGCAAGTACCCACACGTGATAGACACGCGCACATGACGTCACGCGTCGGGCGCTCTGAGGTTAGGGGTTGCCCTCGTGCCTCGAGGAGGCCGCTCAGCCACTTAGCAGCCACTTCACTTCCTTCATCGCGACCTTGCCCGGTTTGCAGCCGTTGCCAGACACTCCGCTTCGTCTACCTTACTCAAGGGAGGAGAGAAGATGGCAGAAACGCCCCCGGAGCAGCAGCAGCTGCTGCGCCAGCAGCCAGATGCAACAGAAGTATATCCTGTGATCCAGATGATTCGTGCGGTTAGTGGCTTCTCTCAGGGCCATTCTAGAAGATGAATTCATCCTCAAACTCTTCACATATTAGGACGTGATGGTAGTTCTTCTCCCTGTGTATGGATCACATCATGTTCTAATATTCGACGCGGCTTTCTCGCCCAGTATTACATAGGTACTGGCACTTTCCCTCGGGAAGGCAAGTTGCGATTGATTTATGTTCTTTGTAGACACTCCTCTATCTTACGAAGCTGTGAGTTGACTTCCACGTTTGAAATGAAATAGCTGATGATGTCTGTCAAGTTGACCGCCCCGGACCTTACATACACGCTCATCCGGCCGCTTCAAGACAAGTACAATGCGATTCAACGTCAAGGAAATTTTGCTGTTGTCTTCTGCCTCCTCATTAACAGAGTCTACTTCTTTCGAGATCACCAGCTGTCCACCGCCGCACTCTCTAGCACGCGTGCTACTCTCTGTGAAATTTTGGCCATTAGCACCTTGCGCGAGTATGCGGACAGCGTGCTCAACCTTGCCCTGGCCATTACCACTGTTTGGCCTGTGTACGCCGGTGCTCCAGACGGTCTCATTCAGCGCGCCAGGGAGCAGCGAGCCGATGAGGTGCAGGATCGTGTAGGAAATGCAATCGAACTGGCTATCATTAGTCAAGCAAAACGCTTCATCAAAAGCCCTGCATGCCAGAAAGTCATAGATGGGATCTGGAGGTAAGCCTAAGCTGTTGTAAGTCGTTATGTATTTCTCACCTGTGCAGCGGGAGAATTGTGTACACCGCGGAGAGCAGTCGTTCCATTCTTTCGGATGTAAGGTCCTGCAGTTGTGCCGAGCGAGCCGTCCAATGAGCGCCCTCTTCTTCAGACCTACAAAAGGAGCCCAATTCACTTCTATAATCCCCGCAAGGCCCCTTTACTTGACCACTACCGGTTTGTCCGAGCATATACTTCCCATGGCTTCTTCGTCATTGATATGACGCAGACTCAAGGTGCCAGCGATTCGGTCCGTCCTAGAATACTCAAAGTACGTGTGGGGTAATTCACGAGAGGCAATCTGACGGTCTAATTATCTCAGCTTCGTGATCTTGTTCATTTTGTTTATTCTCGCGCTGGAGTACAATGAAAAGGAATCAATCAATATTGTTGAATGCATCTTCATGCTATATGCGCTTGGCTTCACTCTCGAGAAGATAGCAGCAATGCAGGAACATGGAATCAAAGGTCGGCACAGATAATGCTGTCCTGAGGCTATGTCTGAGTCGCTGAATTTTATTGTCCAGTGTATTTTAAAGGAACTTGGGTGCGCCTGCACAAGACGCTATCCACATGTGATGGTCATGCTGATACCTGCCCCTGCGCAGAACGGGTTCGACATGGCGTTCATATCACTCTATTGTACCTATGTCTTGTTCCGCCTTTACGGGGTTTACCATGATGGTGTGTAGCAGTATTATTCTCTAGAATTGGTGTCTAACAGACGTGCATAGGGCACTGGGCACTAGATGCTGGGATTGACTTCTTAGCTGTCGTTGCAGTGCTCATGTTCCCTCGGTAAAGCATAACTTCTACCTGTGAGGGATGTATCCTGACAGTCGACGCTCAGACTGGCCTTCGTTACACTCAAGGACAGCGTCTTGGTTCTCTCCCTGCGTGCTATGATCATGCAGTTTGTCGTACTCATGTTCATAGCGGCGTTCTGTTTTGGAGGCTTTCTGTATGCTCTTTGGACGTATGTATATCTCATAATAATGTTGGATTTTTGCATCTGAACAGGTCTTTATGCTATGTAGGCTCAGCCGTAACCACCTCGAGTTCGTGCTAAGACCCTTCCTGTCATACATATTCTAATTGATGGGAGCAGGGATAGATGGCCAGCTGGGTAGGTTAAGTCTTTTTGTCATATATTGTTTCATCTCAATGGTCCCTAGGCAGATCGCCTGGTGGATGCTTGATCTTTGGTTCGGACTCGACGCGAGCTTGTTCGAAAATGCACGTAAGTGCCTTCTCCTACCGGTTCGCAACGTTCATTTACTCAGCGTACACAGCTGCATTCCATGCTATCTGGGGTCCGGTGATGATCGTCACGTACGCTTGCTTGAGCAATACGTTGTTGCTGACTGGTAAGCAATCCAGTGTGCCTTCAAAATTATCACGCTGATTGCAGTATTTTGCAGTATTGGTCTCGGTGCGTCCCATCTCTTGAATTTCGGGGTAATCCGTGCTGACGCCCTTGTCATAGATTCTATCACACACATTCTCAACGATCAATGAAGATGCAGCTGCTGAGGTTATCCAGCTCATCAATAACATGTGGTCTTGCAAACTGACGTCAATACCTCTAGGCGATGTTTCGCAGAGCCGTGCTGACGATAGAAGGGTCAGTGTGACATATCTGTTAGCACTCGCACGGCCTCACCTCTTGGCTGCAGGGTGAAAGCGGATTCACTGTTCTCATACCAGCCGCCAGTCAATGTCCTGGCATTGTGTATCATGTTGCCAGCGAGCTATGTTCTCTCGCCCAGATGGTTTCACAAGGTTGGTCTGGCGATCTGTCCGATAGTCGAGTTTGAGCTGATCTGACGGCCGCTAGGTTAACGTCTTCGTGATCCGGTATGCTTGTCATTCAGTGATACTAGTTAATATTATTCACGAATGCCGCGTTCACTTGTGTTCACTTGCAGGCTCACGAACTTCCCCATCCTGCTCCTTATCTCTTTTTACGAACGTCAGGTACACAAGAGCGGAGCCTTCACTTTCTACGAGACTGTCTCGAGTGCAGCCGAGAAGCTCTTTGATGCACTTCCGCGACCTCTCAAACGACTGTGTCTGTATCCACATCTACTTCGAAGAGAGGTAAATTGACAGAAGCTCATCTAGCGTTCTTCGAGGGTCTTAGTGGATCTGAGGCTGACATTGATGCTGTAAGCGAGTAGATCACTTGTGAATCCTTGACGAACTGACTAGCACGTAGATCTTCGAATTGGAAGAGCAGTGTGACGAATATGATACGCGTGCTTGGACAGAGGAACGTCCCGGGCCTACAGCTATTGACATCCGCCAGCGGCGCCTCTCGTCAGCGTCCCAGCGTCCCTCACAATCTCACCTGCAAACATATGGTGGAGCCCCCCCCGGAGCGGCAGACACCTCTCAGCCCTCGGTATCACCTCAAAAGACAGAGCAGGGCGGGCCTGCATCACCGCCTCGAGCGCCGAGCATCTCTCAGCCCTCAGTCTCGATTCGAAAAGCGGAGCAGGGCGGGCCCACATCACCGCCTCGAACGCCGAGCACTTCGCAGCCTTGGGTCTCATCCCAAAGAACAGAGCAGGGCGGGCCCGCATCACCGCCTCGAACGCCGAGCACTTCGCAGCCTTGGGTCCCATCCCAAAGAACAGAACAGGGCGGGCCCGCATCGCCACCTCGCGAAGGAGTACAATATCAACGACGTCGGCTCAACTCCGTCGTCAACCGCACGGTGGATATAGCAGCAAGCCCTCTAGCACAGGTCTTCCTTCCATGGGCTATTGGAGAGGTTCTGCCCGCAGAGGAGCAGCAGACGCAGAACGGCCAAATGCAGTTTCCTCAGTATCCTCCACAGGACAGCCATGCGCCTGGGATGGTCAGCTACGGTCCAGCATCGCGGCGCCGGATGTCTTCAATGCACCATCGTCCGCCCTCGGACGGTGAAAACTCGAACAGCCAGCGTCAGCTCTTCCACCTCAGCCCGTCGGCTCGCTCCGTGGTTTTAGACACGCAGCCACTGACCGAAAGCCCTGACGAGCGCGCGGAGCAGAGCACCGCACAGCAGGTTGAGGACGAGCACCGGCGAGACGGAGACACAGTGGAAAGGCGGCTGGATCAAATTGAGGGGAGGCAGAAACGTATAGAGGAGCTGCTGAAGCAGTTAGTCGCCGCTCATGGCTAACTTGTGTGACAAACTTGTCTTATGTTACGACCTTTACGACCAATTCACGTAGAATACTACGGGCCTTATAGATAGGTCTGCGGCACGGCAATGATCTTCCACTACCATAAGTCATGCCGGAGTACTATGTAAGTATGGGTATGGAACTAGAACTACGGCGCAATAGATAGTCGATGCCAGATTGACATTCAGTAAATACCGGGTATGAACTTATACTTGACCACGGAGCAGTAGCGCTCCCAGTCTTTTCCATACTTGAGAGCACACCTATAGGCAAGCGTCAGTATGCTGCAGGACTTCACGGAAGCTGCGATATCACCTCTCAAAGTCACGGCCGCAGCGGTGGATCAGGACAGTGATGAAGAATACCGAATAGAAGTATGGGATGGGAGTAGTAGTGCCAATGACCAGTCCCCAAGTGAAACTCATCACCCAGTCGGCAACATAGTTCTGTCCGCACATCAACACCTCTGTTCATTCGTTTGACGAGACCTGTCCACTCACCGGCTTGCGAGAGTATCTCCACCAGCCGTCAGTCAAGAGGCGGTTCCTGCATCGCGATTGAGCGGCAACTCGTGTATATAGACTAGCAACCCTACCCATGTGTAGTCTGAATGTAAGTCGGGTTCTTGAGTGTACCCCACGGAAGCTGAGGGAACGTCTTGCGGTAAGTGGTAATGCCTTGCGTCTGCATTTTGAAGCGACTCTTCTGCGACATCGAGGTGTCCCAACTGCGGAGTGTAAGCTTTGGTCCGACGCAAGCTTGTGGTCCAACTTACATGAAGTACGCAGTCAGAAGAGTACCATAGAGTAGAACGTAGACGGGTGTCGAGAAACGGTACTTCGAAGGATCATGCGAAGCCATGTACACCACGGAGTATATGTATGACTGATATACGTCAGCGCAAGCATTCCTTGCGAGACGATCAAGATGACTTACGAAGGGTACACCAGCGAAATTCCAGAAGATTACGAGGAATCCCCACCTGTCGGGCTACATTAGACGACACGCGAAAGTTAAGTGCACGTCAGAACTCACTTCTCGTGGAACATGTCCCATGTCTGAGGAATGCACTCCTCGCCCTTGGCGCTGTTGATCGTCCTCTCAGCGAGCCGTGATTTCTGGACAGGAAGAATCTCACCAAGCGTTGAGATAGAGCCACGTAGCAAGACACATGAAGGCCATGTTCTAAAAGACGCTTAATAATTCCTCTGCGCACGCCGAGAGTAGACGCACCGGCGTAACGTAGCCAAATTGCTCGTATTGTTTGCATGCACCGGAGATGGACATGAAGAAGACAATGACCCAAGGAATACGGACTTCGAGCCACATCTTGAGGTCAATGGGGCCGATACGGGGGTTCAGACACGCTCCCATGAAGACGTCGTAGATAAAATTGCCGGACATCCGGATTTGGTTGCCGGTGGCCACAGTTAGGAAGTACATCCCGAAAGACACGCCAAAGCCATAAATCATCGCGACTGTCATGAGGTGTCCGAAGTTATCGATGATCTCCGTCATGCGGAAGATGCCAGTCCAGTGAAGGACGGCAGCAGTGATCATGGTCGAGTAGACACCCCAGACGGCATTGCATTTGTACATGAGTGTCTTGTAGCCGAGTGAGGGGACCGGAAGGCCTTCTTGCATGTAGCCAGGCATGATCCAGGCCAACAATAACTGGTAGATGATCAGTCCGGTGTAGACCTTCCACGCGTATGCATTTGGGCTGGCATCCTAATTTTTGTGTCAAGACGCGTAAATGTGACCTTTGAGAGAGGTCTAGCTCACGACGCGGACGTGCTCCCACATGCGGAATAGGAAAGGCTTGACATCGTCCACGGAATTAGGCAGTACCAGTTGCCCGTCATAGAAAACCAGACAAATCCAGAGGTAATACATCAAGATGGGGAAGCCGGTCATGATGGCCAGGACACCCCAAGGACCTCCGAATTCATACCTGGCCAGCATCAGCCAAATGCCAGGGAAAACTGCGACAGCACATACTCGGTGTGCTTGTCCAACAGCTCATCCCGCTTCTTGCCCTCCTCCGTGGGGGTCACCTTTGAGGCACTGCCATTGACATTCCGATTCCGGAGACCATCGCCGTTGGCAGCCATCGCGTCCAGAGAGGAAGAACGCGTCGTACGACGAGGGAACGGACGGCCGAAATCTCGCGTCCATATAAATCCGCGTCCCAGGCAGATCACGTGGATATACCACGTGGTTGGCATGCTGAGTCAGCCAGCCGCTCCTCTTTGCATTTCAGCGCTTCGCATCACTCACCTCATCGACCCGACCCCATCGACCTCGCAACCAACATTGTCTGCTGCTGCCCCCATATATCCGCCGCGACATCTGTATACTGTAGCAAGGGTTATAGAGAGAAAATCATAATTTGTCATGGCCGCATCGGTGTTCTACAAGTTCAAGTCCCAGAGGGACGAGTCCAGGGTGACCTTTGACGGCACCGGAATTTCTGTCTTCGACCTCAAGAAAGAGATCATATTGGCCAACAATTTGGGTAAGGCTAATGATTTCGACCTTGCGGTGTTCGATGCCTCGTCTGGTGAAGGTCCGTCTACTTCAATACTCTCAGCGCCACCTCTCTTACACCGGTGCAGAGTACAAGGATGATTCCCACATAATACCCCGATCTTCGTCCGTTATCTTGAAGCGTAACTTTGTGCGACCTGGAAAGGGTAAAGCTGGTCTGTATATTGGTGCTGCCGGTGGACCGTCCACCGGCTCAGCAGACTCTGGGTCGAAACCCAGTGCAAATGGTGGTGGCCTAAATGCGTGGCACAGAGGCACTGGTAACATCTCAAGGCGCTTTGATGTCAAGGAAGAATCGACAAGCACCCCTCTGAAACTGGCACCGGTATGTTATTCGCCTGAAATCTGCTCACTAATGTCCTTCATGTCTTCCACAGGCGCCAGCCAAGACTGTAGTGACGCAAGAGGATGAGGCAGCCGCCATGGCTGCCATGTTCCAAGCTCAAACTCAAAATTGGGAGGAAACCCAGGAGAAAATGTCCCAGTTGGTGTCGCCCTATGCGGTTCCCCCTGTTTACGTAGTAGCATGCTCTCTAATGAATCATCTCTGTTTCGCGTGGTTTTTCTCTCCACCACGTTTGCTCATTATAGCGCGACACGCATATACACGAATACTCGAGGTACTGGAACTGGTCGCGGGAGACCTTATGGATCCCATCATCATCATCAGCCCGAGCGTCCGCTGCCTCCCAGCTACGTGTGCTACCGATGTGGACAGAAAGGTTTGCGAATTTTGCGAGCTGTTCCCAAGCATTGTCTTGACCCGGCCTTCAGGTCACTGGATACAGGACTGCCCGACAAATAACGACAGGGAGTATGATAACCGACCTCGTATCAAGCGAACAACAGGTATTCCACGCAGCTTCCTTAAGGCAGTAGAATCTCCAAGCGGCCAATTGGGTCAGGGTGTGATGGTCACTCCCGAAGGAGGTTACGTCGTTGCACAACCTGATTCGTAAGTCCTTCGTCGCCTTAGAAGTGATTTTCCCTGATCGCATCGCTTCAGCGCTTCATGGCACAAGCAAGTCACGCGACACAAGGGTCTGACAGAAGCCGACATTCGCGAGCGCACTCCCTCAGATCCTTCGCTTGCCTGTCCTATAGACAACAAGCTCTTCCGTGATGCAGTCAAGACACCGTGCTGTGGCACATTATATTGCGAGGAATGTATTCAGACCCATCTCCTAGAGCGCGACTTCATCTGCCCGAACTGCGGCAAGAAGATCCCTTCGCTCGACAAGCTGGTCGTTGACAAGCCTATGCGCACGAAGATTGCCGATCACATCGACAAGGAAATCGAGAAGAGCCGACACGAAGCGGAAGAGGAAGCGAGGCCTAAAGAAGCTAACGGCACATCAGAGCCATCCAGCGCAGACAAGCAGGTACGTGCACGGAGACGTTCCGCCGGTCGTTCCTAACATCCACACAGAAGCAGCCCGCGTCCGCCGCGGACCTCGCCGCGTTCGACCAGGATTACTACTCCGAGCAGCAGCCGGGCGCGGACCTCGGGGACATGTCGCAGCTGCTCGCCGAGACGATCCCGCACATCCAGGCGCAAATCTCCCAGATCCAGATCATGCTCAACAACCCGTCGCTCCCGCCGGCGGTGCGCCAGCAGACGCACATGAAGCACCAGCAGTTGCAGATGGAGCTGCAGCAGGCGCAGGTCGCCGCGGTGATGGCTGCGAACTTCCAGCAGCCTGCCGTGGGCATGCAGTTCAGCGGCATGCCGACCTACCAGCAGCAGTGGACGAACCCGTTCCCGAACCAGCAGCCCGCCGGGCAGGACTCGGCGTACCAGCGCCTGCCGCTGAATAACCGCCGGCGCAACCTGAAGCGCGAGCGACCGTCGGATTTCTTGGAGGTTGCGGGAAGCGAGAGCGAGGCGAAGATGGCGAGATATTGGGAGTAGGCGGGGCCGGGGTTGTAGTCGTGGCCCGGGGAGAGGTTGCAAGGGGAGTCGTGGACATCTTAGACTCGAGCGTAGCACGTATAGGTAGCATCATGCATCACGTCCTAATTATTTTCTCGCACACATGTAGAGTCCAGCATCGCACTTGCAATAAAATGGAAATCCTTCCGCGAAATGATACAGTGTGACATTCCAATGAACTATGGCTAAGAGACGGCGACAGCAGACTCGCCTGATGTTCGCTGAGCGGGGGGGTTGACCCTCTTGAGCAACATCTGCTGATAGTTCTCCCACGTCGCAATGAGCTATCAGCGGAAGTAAGTGGGCGTGTTACATGTCTCGGGCAAGCCAAGCGACGCACCTGTTTTTGCCTTGTGATCATGCCCTCCAGGAACGCCTCCAAGGAGGCCTTGAAATCCTCAATACGCTCCTGCTCAAACCGCGCCACCTCGGTCTTGACCAGTCTCGAGACTTGCTCGAACTCGGCCTTCGCCTCCAATGCTCGTCTTTCCGCCTGACATCGAACCCAAATGGGTTAAATCTACGCCTCACAATCTTGCGTTATACCACCCACCTCTGCCACTTGAGCAAGCGATCGGGGTATCTGGTCGGCCGTCAGCTTGCCCTGTGAACGAGAGGTTTCGTGCTGCTGTTTGGCCCGCCTTGCCTGGCCATCGGCTTGTTGCCACGCATGGTACGTCCGGATGCGCGAACTGAATGCCATCTGTGCCGAGCGCATTTATCAGTCACCTAGGTCCATACGCCGCCATCGCACAGTGTGCTCACCCGTACGGAATTGATCAGGCGTGCGTACTCGTCCGCTGCATGTCGTGTCAGCCAGGGTCACGCTATAGAAAACTTTGTCGGACCTGTGCTTAGGATGGTGATGGTGTCCTCCTGAGCCTGGGCGTTCTGCAGCTCCTGCGCTTTGCGCTCTACCTCTGCAACGCCCGTAAGGGAGGACGACAGCTGTTCGCCAACATCGGAACTCGCGAGATCGGAAATTGTCTGCGCGAATTCTCCAGCGGCAGTAGCAACATCTACGAGTGTATGCGTCAATATGTAGGCTGACAGAGCACGGCGCTCGGATGCAGACCTGATCGATGCTTGGAGACCGTGTCGATCGCTTTCACCAACCCACGGAGCTGGGACTCCAGGCTATCAAGGTAGGCCTTCTGTCTGTCAAACCACTTTGAAGACCTCAGTCAATTGTTGGACGTAATCGGGCCGTGCCTGACACACCTCGTCGGACTCATAGTATCTCGGTCCGATGACAGATTGGCCGATGGAGGCCATCAGGCCGCCCTTCTCGTGCGCAATCTCCGCCTTTCTATGCTTGATCTATTGAGCAAATTCATGCACTCAGCCAGGACCCAGCAAGGTGTGAAGTCAACTCACGTCGAGCGCAAACGTGTCGCTTTCCAGGAAGAGCTTCAAGTCGGGGTCTTTCTGAAGCACCGGGTGGTTCACGATCTTCTGGATGCATTTTTCGAGCGCAAGGCGGCGCTGCTGCACGAAGTTTGCATCAAACCGACCGACCGGCTTCTTCTCGGGCACTGGCGGGACGACGACGCCGGGGTTGTTGAGGGAGAGTGTCTCATATAGCCAGAGAAAGTCCGAGTATCGTCGTAGGACGGAGAACGAGGACTTGCTGTACAGTGGGGAGGTGGTCTGCAGGGAGCGTTTGGCCGTCAGACGCAAGATAACTTCGCTTAGAGGTGTAGGACTCACTCGTGTATGCACGGTGTACATGGTGTACGCCCGGATGGGATCGCCCACTCGTTGCGGGTCATCAACCGTAATCACAAATGTTGGCTGAATCCCGCCGTCTGTGCGTGGTGCTGGGGGCGGCTTGACTGCCTTCGTCATGCTCTTCAGCACACCCCTTCCTCATAAACCAACACTCCATGTGCACTCACCGGCTGCCGCACTGTCTCCAAAATCGGCCTGTCGTCGTCATCGTCGTCCGAATCACTCCTGTCCCGCGATACGCTCCGCTCCCGCGGCGCAGTCACGAACGTGCTCTCCGCACCCTGCCACCCGCCGAGCGACTCCCCGCCGAGCGACAGCCCCGCAATCGAGCGCGTGAGGTCCGCAGCGAGCGGCTGGTCGAGCGGCGAGCGGATCGCGCGCTCGGGGCGGGAGGACGACGCGAGGGACGCGGTGGAGGCGCGGGACGCGCGCCCGGAGGGCTCGGGCGCGGCGGCGCGACGGGCGAGCTGTACGGACAGGGCGGGGCTCGGGGGGCGGAGTGGCGGCGACGGCTCGCGCGCTGGCAGTGGCTCTGGCTGCGCCGTCGGCCGTTCCTCGTCTGCGGTCGAGATGCTTTCACGGAAGCCGGGCGAGCGCAGGGCGGAGCCTGGGGGCGACGGCGGGGCTGTGAGCTCCGCCTCAGCATGTGGGTCCTGCTCGGAGGGTGAGTCGACGGCGGACTCGCTGAGGGCGTGGAAGCCGTGCGAGTCGGCAAAGGAGTGCGTCTCGAGCGTCGGGGTGGTGCTGCGGGGGCCGAAGCCGGCATCATCGTCGTGCAGCGTGGGCTGTGCCGTCGAGGCGACACTGAAGCTGGCCCATGGGTCTGGGGAGCTGGAGCGAGGGCGCGCGAAGGGGTCCTCGAAAGGGTTGTCGAGGACGTTCCGGGAGGACGAGAGCAGGTCGTCGAAGCCGGACATTGTGAGAGTTGTACGAGACGGCTAGGATGTCGACCGAACAGGAGGAGGAGGAGGAGGAGGATAGATTAACCGGTACGGTCCCCTGCTGGAACACCGGCGTCTGTACCTATACATGGGCGGCAGTACTACCACGTACGTACAGGGCACACATCTCACACTACACGCTCCGATAGAACCCGTGCCACATACGACACCGAACAGTAACAAGTCACCTATACAGGACCATCTACAACAGGTATCGGGAGCCGGTGAAACCATCCCACGGAGTGCAAGGAGGCACCGCGAAACACGGCAAGAGTCACGCCGTACCACCTGCGGGCGAGTGGCCCCGAAATGGCGACCCACTCGAATACGTGAAACATATTTGAAGCTAACTTCGCCAACAGAGCAGTGAGGTCGCAGTGAAGCAGCACCCCGGACAGGAGCTACTTAGCGTGAGACTGCTCAAGCTTAAGCTTGAGCTTGGGCGCCCAACTTGATGGCTTCAATCTAGTACACGGCGCCTATTCTAGGGTTTAATAGAACGAAAGGCATGAGGAGGCCATGCCCCCCACCCAACGTCTTCGCCTCTCCCCTCTCCTATTCCTCGTGTCAAACTGGCCCCCTTTCCATCTATCCACTCTCTTTCTGCCTTCCTGAGGCGTTGGAAGACAGAGAGAGGCGACGCGTTCTGGACGAAGTACGATCGCGACTCTCGCCTCCTCTATCATCTCGAGCAACATCCGGATGACCAGCACCTGCTCTGGGGTACCAATTCGAGCAAAGTCCACAAGCCTCCGGGTGGGGACTCGAAGGCTGCAGTCTACCGGCGAATTGCACACGTGATCTTCTCTTCCGATCCCGACCTTACTGTTCGGCAGGCGAATGCGTCTGCGGATAAGAGATCAAGGCGATATTCCCAGAGAATAGAAGCCCGACTGAAGAGGTAAGATATGATATAGACTTAACTTATCAAGTTGTACTTATAACACAAATCAGATGGCGAGAGCTTTACTCCCAGTCGACTGGACTAGGAGTTACAGATGCAGACTTGAGGCCGGGGAAAACTAGTATCCAAGGTCATATTCTATGCATATCTCTGTACCCAGCAGTCACTTATCTACTGCCATAGAGCCTATCAGTGGCGGGCTCTCTACCGAGCTCCACGACCGCCTGCACAAGATATGGCCCGATAATCCAGCCCACCGTGCAACGGTCGGAAACGCTGACCCAGGCGAAGACCTCGCTCAGCAAGCCATGCACGAGCTTTCGTCTTCTTATGACTTGGCTTCCGCTGGTACGGGGGCTGACCAGGGCCTCGCCTTCCCTCATTCTGAGCCGGGTCCCTCATCATCTGACGCCCAAGACATACCCTTCTCTGAGGGCACCACCAGCAGCCAGCCTGTGCTGCCACCAGAGCCCTCTTATCCTCAGCCTCTGTTTAGTTCCGGCCCCATCTCCTCTCAGAATCCGTCCACAGTGTCTCTTGCTCGTCTTACATCTGGTACGGCTCCGCAGTCTCCCTTCAACTCCACGTCTGTGTTTTCTTCAACATGTTCTCTACCTATCCACCCTGGGGCCCCTGAACAAAGGGAATCGCAGATGCGTCTGGAAGACACGCCGGACGTCAGCGCAGCGCACAACCACATGGCATGGTTCTCATCGGAGCACAGTGCTGCTAGACACCAACAACTCCTTGCCTTCTCACAGATACAGCAAGCAAAGCTAGCCTACGAGACCCAAAAGATTGCTGCACAGATGCGCGCCGACGAGCGTGACCACGAAGTCAGGATGCTGGAGATCGAGACGAGCGCCGAGGCCAGGCATGCTCAGGCTATGGCCCAGATGGAAGCCGATGCGGAAGTCGAAATAGCACGCATACAGTCAGACGCCGCAGTCGAAATAGCACGCATAGAGTCGGACGCCGCAGCAGTCAGAATGGCACACATGCAGCTAGACAACGCAGTCATGCTCGATCAGCTGAGATACTGGACTGCGCTTGTCGAGCTGATGAAGCAGAACTCTGCTGTCGTGACGTCCGCCACCACGACGTCCGCCGCTACGACGTCTTCCGCCACGACGCTCGCCACGACGCCGTCCAGCGTTACGCCGTTTGCCACCATGCCATTTACTGTCACGCAGTCCACCACCACACCTTCAACTGCCACACCATCTGCTGCTACATCATACATTGCTGCATCCTCCATGCCGTCCACCTCCATGCTGCCTTGTATACTTTCTATGCCGGTCCCTACTGGTATGCAGGCTCTTATTCCTTCGATTACTTCCTTGCAGTTTGCCATTCCTCTGGACTCGGCGTCTTTGCTCACCAGGTCCCCCTTCCCTGAACCACAGCAGTCGCTGCTACGAGAGGAGGAGGAGGGCACGAAGGCTGGGCCATCGACGATCGTTGATGTGATTTGAGATTTTGTTGTACCGTGTCATGTAGTTCTCTTGTGCCGTCTCGCGCTAATGTTTGTACAGTCATTACCATTTTGTAATAATCTCTGTCCCTGCTCATGCCAGTACATGATATCCACACCCGCTTCCGGCGCACAAGCCCTGTTCCAGGGTTCATACGCGAGCAATCAAGTGCAAGCAATGTCTGCGAGTGATGTACACGAACCTTGAAAGTTGAGCATCCTCGGTGGTCCCAGAGAATCCAGCTTTGTAGCTGCAATCAGACGGTCAATATTCAATTCTGACTCTGCGATGCTAATTTCGACACATGGATCTTGCACTAAACGACATATCCTTATCAGCATAACTATCCCGCCTGGCTGGTCACTATGCTTTTATGCGAGCCATGGCTTCGGACAGGAAACACATTTGGGTGAATTACATGCTGGCTCTAGATTCGAGCCTTTGGTCCAAAGTACACGGAACAGAACTGCAGAGAACATCAGTCTCCGCGTGATCTAGAGGGTGTCTGGACGCCTAGCTGTGTGATATTCCACTGTGGACAGTCGTGGCGCCCTAGTGTACACTCCGGCCCGATACACCGGGATCAAGGACTTTCACTGGGAGCGAGCTCGGTTGCTTCTCTGATTCTCTATCCAGTGCATAATCGGCTTCTACAGCATTTCTGTTAGTCCGACTGGGACTGATCTTGAATACTCAAGTTGGAGCAGCAGTTTCTGCGGCATTCCGATGGGACAAGAACAATAGTGGCGCATTTGAACGCTGTCTGGAAGTGTCGATTGAGTCGCGGCGGGTTCGAGCCACGTTCGATCCCCTACGCTAGGCTGCGAGGGGAAGTAACAGTCCGCGGGTGTGGGGAGGAGTGATGACATTCCGCTGGTCGCGCCGCAGCTGAAAGTGCTCAGTCGAGTCTTCCGCCGCACAATGCAGGGTACGCATGACGGCCGCACCGTGGCCACGCCCGGCCTTTGTTCCGCATATAAGCAGCCCCCCGTCCCCCATAAACCATCACTAAATTATCATCGACATTATGCCTTCCTTTCCGCCCTCCGTCCGTGATTCGCCCTCGCGTTCGTCCATGGCCTCTTCGCAGGCTCCCGCGAAAGGCATCCGCCGCGTCGTAAAGGCGCTCAAGCGCCCGTTCCGGGCTGTCCGATTAGGCCACAGTTCCAAGTCCGCGGCGGTGCGTGCGTCTGGTCCCGACAACCACGACATCCTCCACACCAACTCCCTTGAACGACCCCAATCTCCTGCGCCTGTCGAGAGGCACTCGCTGTCTAGCGACTACTCACACACCATGGCGGGCACCGTCGATGACGCCAAGAACGTCGTCCATTCCGATGCCGAGAGCACTGCAACGCACGAGTTCCCCGAGCCCCCTCCTGTGGACTCCATCGACGCGTCTGCAGATTCCGTAGGTGATGCAGCGTCCACGCTGTATCCCACGGGGCAGGAGGTGATCGACACCTCTCTGCTCAGCGTGCCTTCCGGTGCGCGCGCGCCCCCACCGTCGATGGCCGTTCTCTCTCCGTTGTCAAATGTGCCTGAGCCCATCTCATCGATTACAGTGCTGGAGGATGTGTCCGAGTTGCCATCGGGCAGCGAGGTGCCATTCGCCTCTCACGCGGATGCTGCGGTGGACGCGGCAGAGGACACCTCGGGTGTTGTGTCTTATCCAGCCCTAGCGAGTGCTCCTGTGGACGTTATTCCGGATCCCGCCCTGCCAGAACCCGAGGTTCCAGACCCGTTTGTGGTGGAGGACGAGCCCGAGGAGCCACAGTCCACAGGCGAGCCCGCTGCGGTCGAGTCGTCGCCCGCCGCCTCCTCAGTCAATCTCGAACAGTCCGTCGCCGCGTCCTCCGAGATCGCGCTTGCGCAATCGACCATCCTCTCCCCATCCTCCCCCGCGGTGCCGCTTCCCTCGCCCAACCTGAACAAGGCCGTGCCGCCGCCGCCAGAGAGCGACGACGAGGACGATGCGCCGGACCTGTACGTCCCGGGACTGCTGCTCCCGACGATGTTCTTGCCGATCCCGAATGTGCGCGTGCCGTTCTCCCTGCTGACGTGGTGGTTGTGCCCGCGGCTCACGCCTATGTCACGCGCCAGACTGACCCGCTGACGACGCTGCTCATGAAATACGTCCCGCCCGACCGTCGCCCCGCACGCGATCTCTCGGGCGAGTGGCAGCGGAGCGACTTTCCGACGCTGGTTGTGAGTAGTACGAGGTGTAATATTAGTTGTAATGAGTATACTATTTAATCTCCCCGGCCCGTAGATGACGAATAGTTGGCGGGCGTTGGCGCGAATGGCGCGCGATCGTATTGTCGAAGCTGATCCGGAAAATGTACAGCTCATTCTCTCCGTGAGTCGTATCAACAGTCAACTCACCGTTCACAAGGCTGAGTGTCACGCGTGTCCAACCGATATGCAAACAATTGCAGCTCTGGTACCTCCGCCTCTCCAGTCTCGCCCGCCTCCGGCTCTTCAACCAGACATCCGCCGAATGCACCAACCTCTTCACGGTCCTGAACGCGATCGAGCCCGCGAGCGCACGCGCGTGGGTATTCGCGCGCGCGCTGCCGTTCGAGCTCGAGGTGCTGCACGCGCGGCTCAAGTACTGGGCGGGCGACCACATGGGCCACCTCGACGCGCTCGCCGCGCTCCTGCGCAGGTGCCGGAACCAGGCGCGCGCGCACCCTGCCGACGCGGAGATGTGGCGCGAGCGCGGCGCGCGCATGGCGCTCGTCATCGCGTCGCAGCTCATCGAAATGAAGGTTCGTGGCATATCCCGAGTCCTAGGTGTCCGCCCCGCCGTTAAGTATGGCGCCCACGCAGGACTTCGCCGCGGCGGCAAAGCTGCTCGAGCCGCTATGCGTGCAGGCGGGCGGTGCGACTTCTCCCGCCGTCCGGTCGGCGGTGGGCAGGGTGTACCTGCAGAGTGGCTATATCGCCATGGCCGTGAAGCACTTCAACATCGTCGCGCAAGACCCGACGGCCGATCCGGCACTGAAGGGCATGAACGCCGCGCTGCTTTCTGCGGCCGAGGGAGACTGGCCTCACGCTGCGAGCGAACTGCATCGCTTGCTCCAGGCGGATCCTGAGCATTTCGTGGCAAGTACCACTCCGCTGAAACGAGCATCGAGGACTGAATTTTTCCAAGGCGGTGAACAATCTCGCAGTGGCGTACTTGAATCAAGGGAAGCTGCAGGAGGTGCGTGAATCTAACCTGATTGTTCTCCGGTGTCACTGACCGCGATCGCAGGGTATCCGAATTTTGGAGGAAGCCATCAAAGCGTCCCCATCTACTGCTCTTGCGGCCGAGCCGCTCCTGTTTAATATATGTGCGTTGAGTTCTCCATCTGTTCGGCATACTTCTGACATCATCGACAGCAACAATGTACGAGCTCAGGTCATCCGTTGGATTGGACAGAAAACGGGACCTCTTGATCGAGGTATCGAAGTGGGCTGGAGATGGCTTGCGAACGACTTGTTTGAAGATGCCTACAAACTAGACATGTACGGACTGCGGAAATTCATAGGATTTCATAAACGAATGTAAGGGGCGGACATATGTCAAGATTATACGGAGGGGTACGTAGTAGATGCGGGTGGAGTGATGTCCATGATCTGCCATTTCGTGGCATAGCCTGTGCTCGAGTCCTGGTTCAAATCCCCGACTGGCGGTTCATGACATAGATGTATAGGTCCTGCCACCCTTCAGAAGCATTCGCTTTGTATCAGCACCACATGTATGAAGCCCCCAGCCTATGTAGACGTACCTCCGCCGACTCTGACCATCACCTTCTTGGTTACACCCTCTCGTCCCTTCGCGCCCGACCGTGCGAGCGTCGTCAGCTTGCACGTCACGACCTTCCGTGCGAGTACGTTCGAAAACGCGTATTGAGCACGAATTTCCTCACCCTCTCGCGGCGTTCCGCGGAGCGGGGGGTCGACGCGCTCGACGAGCAGACCGTGCGAGATCGAATTGACAACGGCGGCGACCTCCATATCAAGCGGGTCCTTAGCGTTCGCGGCGTACACGTGTAGCGGACCCTTGCTGTCGAGACTCGGCGTTGCTGCACCAGCACGGGATGACGGCCGCGAGCCCGAGCTAGTCCCTGGCGTTCTCGGCGTCGAGGCCTCGCGGAAGCTCGAGGGTGGGGCCCTGTTCTGGAGGATAGAAGGCCGGGGCGTTCCGGCAGAGCGCAGTAGTCGTTCAGGGGTCTGTGCACGGGCAGCTGCGCCACGGAAAGACATAGAGCTTTCTGGCCGGTAGTTAGACATGGTCGAGGATGGCCTGGAAGCGGAGGAGACATGCACGCTAGGGATAGGAATCATGGAGCGTGACGGCGGTCGCGGTGGGGAAATGCCACCGCCTGGTGTCTGCGCACGGTCCATGGGAGAAAATGCGCGCTGCATAAGCGATGTTGTTGGACTCCCTTCTTCCCAGTCGTCCGGCTCGGTCGACATTGAGCGCCAGTGTATCTTGGCAGGTGCTGGTATTTGACTAGGCGTCTTCGGGCGACTACGGGGAGACATAGGAAGTCCAGGCGTCTGTGCACGCGAAGGCGGTCGATACATCGACGCGAGAGACGAGTGGGCTGTTGATACGGAGGAAGTTACCGGAGACCATGGTCTTGAGGATGCTATCGAGCTCCGGGACACGCTCCGCATATATGGTCCATTCAATGGAGGAACGGGGGGGACGTCTTCGGAGTACCGGTACCGAGGAGAGGCAGAGACACGTCGGTGAGATGATTTCACAGTCCCACCGTGGTCTTCCGACTCAACCTTGGTAGAGCCGTTCCATGCTGGTCGACCCTTCAGCGTAGAATTACTGACTTCAAGTTTGCGAGACAGTGGTGACGTTTCGGGAGTAAGGCTGTACGAATGCTTGTGCGACGGTGTAGTGGGTGTTACAGGTTGGCTAGGGAGGAAATTTAACATAGAAGACCGATGCCGTAGAGTGCGCGTAGGTTCAGAGGAAGGTGTGCGAGATAGTAGCGGTGGCAGAGCGGGAGAACCTGAGGGTGAATATGACTCGGACCCCTTGTCTGGAGAGCGATCTTTCCCACTTGAACTCTTCGTGATCTTCCGAGCCAACTTGCGAAAAGGAGAGATTGACCGGGATAGTGTGCTTGCGGAGCTGTTCGCCCTAGATTTCGACGAGCGAGAACTACTCGGTGTCGTTGCAAGATAGCCGTTCTTCGATTGCGATGTAGTCCCAGATGCATTGGAGCCGGCTTCAGTTGGATCTAGTTCGCCTATCAAGTACTGCCTCATCGCTTCCATCTCCGCGTCGGTCCTTGCTATTCGATCCCTCAGATTTCGCCAGCGCTTCATCGAGTCAGCATGACGACGAAGACATTCACCATTCTTCGTCACACGGTCCTGAACACCTTTATCGATTATTGAAAGGACCTTCGTAGTAGCAGGCATATAGTGCCTGAATTGAACCCGTAAGATTGGTTGCAGGTCGAGATAATGACAAAGACTCACTTCTTCTTTGCCTCATAAGATTCCAAGAGAGAGTTGAAAACCTCTTGATTCCGTGAGGACCTGTCAGAATGGAGAGAGGTCATTGAAGATGAGAATGATGCGGCATCATCGTTGCTCTGCCGTTGCATCTGGAATATGAAATCCTACGATGCAACGCAATTAGTGCTACAATTTCAGAAGAAGTATACAATCACTAACCTGACATCGGTTCACTGCTTTCTCCAGACTCGTCATCATGCCATCCGCTTGGTCTGTGACAGTTCGAAACACTGTCAACCATTTATCCTCCTTCAACTCTTCTCTGAGGACTTGGATGTCTTTCTGCGCCGCATCCCACTCGGCTACCATAGATGCGTGCTTCCGGAGGATCATTGCATGTTCTACCCGTTCATTAGATACTGCTTCAGACGCCTCATCTGATTTCTGAAGGAGTGGCTCTAGTGAGTCGCTGATAGATTTGACACCTTGTGATACACTCTCAAGACGTTCGTCGAGCTGACTGAGGGATTGGTCAATGACGCTACTGGCATTTGCGGCGTCTCCGGAAGACTGTGATTTGTGCCGTAGTTCCTGGATCTCTTCGGAGAAAGCATCAGCTCCTTCTGCTCACTACATGCGAGAAATTCTCGCACCAAAAATGCGGGTTTGAATATCAGAGATGCTATACGATATTTCCGTGATACGACTTGAGACTGCCAGGAGACGGAGGTCGCTGTGTACTTGATGAGTAAAAATTAGCATCCTCACAGCATGGACACGTACTCATGACTCCTCTCCTTTCCATTCGATCTGTACAGTGTCGGACTCGCGGTGATGGTAACATTCTCTGTGAGTTTGATTGTCAGGACAGGACAGAATCCCGGTGAATCACCACTCCGAATACCTTCATCAGCAGCATTCAAGGATTCACCGGAAGAAGAGCCGGAGCGGCTTGCTTGGGATGACGAGGGAGCGGGCGAGGAAGGAGCGGGTGAAGAGGGAGCGGGCGAGGTCGGATTGAGGTCATTCTGAGACGAGGAGGAACGGATGCTACTACGAGAAGACCTAGATGATAGACTAAGAGAAACCATAGAAAGAGCGAGACAGTGCGACAGCGACAGCAAGTGCGAGAGCTAGCGGAAGAGTACAGAGAGATTGAGGTGGTCCGTCAAGTCCGAGTTAACGGTCGCGGGGGTATGAAGGAAATGTAGGAGGGTATACAGAATGAACCGGCGGAGCCGGCCGAAGGGTCCCTTCGGTAGTTCCTGTTGATGCTCTGCACAGGTAGACGACGCAAAACGAGGACAACACAACAGTCGATGGAGAACGGAACGTGCGCGACGTCGGCGAGCTGATAGCTCTTGTAACACTGCTTGTAACGGGTCTACAACAAGTTGAAGCACATATTCACCAAGATTTGAACTCCGAAAGCGATCAGGTGCACGGGCAAGCAACCCAATTGATCGAGACTATACAACCGCAATTAATTGTTCTTCCACGTTGCCAAGTCCCGCGTGGCTGAAAAGCAGGCGGATGCGTCACACAAAAGTATATAAGTTCATAAAAACGTAATCATGAATGACAACGAGAATGTACTAAATACACTGTATACTCGTGAGTGGACGAAGAGATCATTGTTCCAACATCTCCACATCTGGTTTCGGGGGTTCAACGGTATCAACTGCTAGCGCGCCATCCTGGTCGCGCATTTGAGAATCCTGCGGTTCATCTGGTGGCTCGAGTGCGCCTACACATTCTTGCCAATGCGAGGTAAAGTATCGTAGCGCCTCCGAATCGGCATCCCTAAGCATATTCACGCGGGCTGGCTTCCAGTAGATTGGGTCCATGGATTGATGCAAACCCGGTAGCAAACCTTCCATGGCCCATAATGGTCTGCTAGCATAGAGGCCACCTTGCTCCTCTGGCACCATTAACGCCGCTTCGACCCTCTTTGCCATCAGAGGGTGTTTGAAGAGGCCGGGGTAATATCTCCCACTGATGAGAGACAGGGACAGAACAACCTCGTGACCAGGTGCTAGAATAGGTCTGAACTTGTACCCGCTGGGCGGCGGAGGTAGAGAATAGGGCGTGGATAACACGGGGTGTGCGAGCTGGCCATTTAATGTACGCTTCTTCGGCTTCTGAGAGGGCAGAGTCTCAGCGAGTGTCACCGCAGCGGTCTCCTCCATTGGGACCGTCGGATCAGGATTTGGTAGAGGAGGTGGTTTCAGGGGAGAGGGCCCGTGCATGAAGGAGGGTCCCGAAGGATCCCGCGCGCCGCTGCGACTCCGCTCAGCGTTCGTCATTTCGAACGTGCTGATGCTCTCGGCAATCGGAGCGTCGCCCGTTGGGACAGACGGAATCGAGGGAGGCTCGACTTCCTTGTCCTTGCCCTTGCCCTTGCCCATCGCACTGATGCTTTCCGACTCAGCGCCTTCCGCACCGTCCACCCAGTCTTCATCCACAAGCTCATAGAGCATCCCACTTGCTCTGCATTCCTTCGTCGCGGAGCCGTTCGGCTTCTTGACATCGACGACGAACAAACCCTCAAGACGCATAAACAGGCCTCTGTCGCCTGTGCCAATCATTCGGGAATCATGGGGTGCGGTTTCCTGATGATACCGTATTGTCCCTGTCGATGGTCCTGCCGGCGGGAATATAACCTCCCCTCCATCGGGTGCAAATTGGCAACGTGCGAGCTTCACCCGCACTAGCTCATCCGTCCAGATGCGCTCAGCTCCCCACCAGAGGCCTTGATACCTTTGTTGAACCACATTGTGAGCGACAGACCCGGGGAGTAAGTCTTGTCCAAGGATGCGACCATGCAACGTTTCCAGCTGGTCTCGAGGTAATCCTGGTGGACCATATATGTCCCCGACGCCTCCGACCCGAGCCTTGCCGCGTGCTTGTGAATCGCGCTGAGCATTATGAGCCATGCTCTGCGTGATGAGGGTATGAAGAGACGGTATTGGCGCAGCTGACTGCGTCGCCAAGGCGGATGGAACGGGATCCCTTGCCGGAATAGACAACTTACACTCCCACTCATCCGTCAATGACCAATATCTTGCAAGGGCCGACGCGATTTGCAGAGCAAGAGTGAAGGGGGTAATGGCTTGGCGATAGCGTGTAGCCTTATTGGAGACCTTTGTTTCACCATCTTCCGTGACATAGGGATTGAAGCGGGAGTCTCTCTTCAGGATAGCTTCCACATCCTCTGTCGGATTTTCAGCTATTAGGTCGTCGAGGTCGTGCCGCAATTCATATACCAACTCCTCTGCCGGAGCATAGGCAAGATATGGCAGAATCTGTTCGTCAGAGGCTTGACAGGTGAAGCGGACCGCAAGAAGTTTGACTGTGTACATGTTCCATTGACGCACTATCCATGGAATCCGATCTTCGTCATCCACTGCTTTGGGGGGTGGAGCATTCATAGGATGCCCTGGAATATGAGAAGGACCAGGTTCCTGCGTGCTTTCAGACTCCTCCTCGTAGAGTCCCGACATATCTATTTCCGTTTTTTGCAACGATTCCGATGTGCGTGAAAGAGGCTCTGTCTTGAGGGTGATCTGCTCCACCACGCCGGGCCAAAAGACGATGTGATGGCCTGATAGGGTTTCGATCGGTGGATCCAGCGCACACCATACCAGCTCGCCCCTCCTGTACAATCGAACGGCCTTGTTATAGCTGGTAGGAGAAGCTGCCATGATGTCATTGTTCCTTTCTGGAGCCAAGAACTGTTCAGGTCCCTTCGGAGGGGGTTTTGTCGGCATCCTCGCCGGTTTTGGCTGCCGCCTTACTGCGGCATAGGGCTTATTGTCGCGAGTGCGAGGTTCTCGCATGCGTGCTGGTCGACGTGATGTAGTTGGTGAAGTACTATGCTCGGAGGGTGAACGCTTCGCGACGAGGCCAAGATCCTCCGTAACGGTACGTTGTGTCCTTTTGCTGCAGTACTTGCATTCGCAATTCGCACGGTTCATAGTTGGGTCGGTGCAAAGCCATGTAGCGTGCGGAATGAACTCATTGATTGAGCGAAAGCGTTGCACGAACTGTGACCCTATGCAATATATTAGCTGTCAGAGCGAAATCATAACCCAATGGCTTCAGTCACCGAACAAATAGACATCCGTTCTAGGGTTTGCTTCCGGTCCTTTCAAGTGCACGTACATATGATACCCAGCTGGCCATGTCTTGAGGACGTACTGCTGACCATCTGCGTGCGGCAAGTCACTTTCCGCTCAGAAATGGATCCATAAACCGCTCACCTGGAAGACCCATGCTGCTCGCTACTTTCGCCGCAACATTCGTTCGCCAGTTGATCGCTACTCTTTCATCTAGGTCTGTCGGTTGCATATAGTTTACATGACCCTCGTGGTCCACAACGCGTGTAGTGTTCTTTGGCCAGGTCCTCTCATCTCCATCCGATCGGGGGAACTCAATCCATGTAGGATTGTTAGGTAATACAAAACCAGTTGCCTTGCTACGAGAGGACATTGCAAACGAGCAGACGACCCTGCGGGACTCGGACGGTGAACGAGACGGAGCGCGAGGGACACGGCAGCGGTCAGCACAGATCGATTATATAATATTCCCTCTTTGAGGAGGCAAGCAGGTTCGTTGGCGCGCAAGCTGGCCGATCGCTCTCTTTAGACTAGCAAAATGGACGCTCAGCTCACAATTTCCGCAACTGAAGTCAATTACTCTATCGTGTGTTCTGGGTGGAGGTACCTTGAATGTTGTTACTAGAGGGATACGGATGACACCCACAGATTCCTTTGCACTTATATCGAGCAGCGCAAAAATCCCGCAATATTTTTATCTCACATTGGAACAAATTTGTACCTGCACACTCGAACGAGCAGATGGCGCAGGAATTATGAGCTGTCGCAAAACGTCGTCCTACAGTATTGTTACAAGGCTTTGCCAACTTGTGCGCGAGACGCGCGAGATGCACGTGCGACATCCTCTTTAGGAAATCGATTTGACTTCATCCCTTGACATTCTCCTGGCTTTCGACCGTAGAAGCTCTTATTTGGCTTTCGTGCTCTGCCAAGACATTACTTACTCTTCTCTGCGTCTCAGCTTGCGCAGTACTTACCTCTGTTTGGAAGGGATACACTCATGGATGCTGTAGAGAAGGCGAACGCTGAAAGACAAAGACGATGGTACATCAGCCACCTGTATGCATCTGGAGACAGCTCTTAAAAATCTCTAGGGCGAAAGACCAGAAGATAGGTGAAGGTACCTACGCCGTTGTGTACCGAGGTAAGTAGCTTGTTCAATATTTATAGACATTAACAATGCACATTGTCTCAGGTAGAGAGGTTGCGACTGGACGAAAGGTTGCCATAAAGAAGATCAAGGTCGGGCAATTCAAGGATGGCCTAGACATGTCTGCTATTCGTGAAGTGAAGTATTTGCGCGAACTGAAGCATCAAAACGTCATCGAGGTGAGAGATACCCGACGTCGTTCTTTCGCGATTTTCCCATGAGACCGCACCTAGCTTCTGGATGTCTTCTCTTCGAAAATGAACCTGAACCTAGTGCTTGAGTTCCTTGACACCGATTTGGAGCTAGTCATAAAGGATCGCTCGCTGGTGTTCCTCCCCGCAGATATCAAGAGCTGGATGGCCATGACATTCCGCGGTCTAGAGTTCTGCCACAGGAACTTCATTCTACATCGAGTACGTGTGTACCTTGCATCTGCACGGTTTCCTTAGCCAGACCTTCTGCTTTAGGATCTGAAGCCCAACAACTTGCTCATTGCCGCCGATGGGCAGTTGAAGCTTGCGGATTTCGGTCTTGCACGCGACTTTGCCGACCCCGGGTACAAAATGACGTGCCAAGTCATCACACGGTTTGTGTCCATCATTCATTGTCTCCTCTTTCAATCAGTGTTTTGACACAAATTCAAGCTGGTATCGACCAGCAGAGCTGCTATTCGGCAGCCGCTACTATAGCACTGCGGTCGACATCTGGTCTGTAGGGTGTATCTTTGCAGAACTAATGCTCCGGACACCTTATCTCCCTGGTGAGAGTGACATGGACCAGCTAAAGACCATATTCCGCGCTCTGGGAACGCCAACGGAAGAAGAATGGCCAGTATGTTCTTCGACTCCTAGTTGCTTGTCAGACATGTTAATATTCTTGCTCAGGGGCATACGAAATTGCCGGACTATGTGCCTGTCGGTCAATTCCCCAAAACCCCGTTGCGCGACCTATTCACCGCCGCAAGCGCCGATTGTCTAAATCTTCTCAGTAAGTGCCTCATATACGAACCCCGTCGACGCATCAGTGCAAAAGAGGTGGGTTCTCCGATACGTTTCATTGTTGCTCATTAATAATTTGGGTGTCCTGCAGGCTCTCAACCACCCGTATTTCTTCGCACTACCATACCCCACCCATCCGTCCAAACTACCAAAACCCGCGCCAAAGCGGAGCTCCTTGTTACCGCTCGAAGAGCTCGACGGCAACGCAGAACCAAACAGTTCAGGCCCTGGCGTGAAGGCAAACCCGCCGAACAAGCTCAAGCGCAAGCATTCCGAGGATGGCATGAATGAACGGTCGAAGTCGATTGCACGCAGGCTGGATTTCTCGCAATAGGGACGATTGGACGCGGGTCACGTGCGGGAAGGCAACGTTGCGCCTTGTTCTTTCATTTTTCATCACAGCTAGCGGAAGCGGACCGGCATGTACAAGTATGCAACAGATAGGTGTAAAGTAAAATATGTAATGTGTTCTTGAGCCATGCATTGGGAGAACGCGAAGTGAAGGCAAACAAAATGGAACCATAAACTGAAACCAGCCGACAAAATACAAAATACATCCAGACGTCACGTAGAACCGCCGGCCACCATGGTGAAACCATCATCGTGGCGATTCACAGACCGTGCACTTGCCTGCACTCGCCGGATTGTTCAGCATGCAGACAGAGCAGTTCCATGTGTCCGCCGCTGGTGCGGGTGGGGGTTTCATGCCTGCTGCAGCCCAATTGAACCCTTGGACGGCCGGCTTCGGCACATCGGCCCTCGGCTCTTCACAGACAGTGCATTTCGAGACGTTGGCAGAATTGTTCAGCATGCACATGGAGCACTTCCACGTATCCGCCGCCGGAGCAGGCGGTGGTTTCATGCCCGCTGCAGCCCAGTTGAAGCTGGTCGCGGCAGGCGCTGACTTCGGCGCATCTGGCCTCGGTGTCTCGCATACGGTGCACTTCTCCGTTGCCTTTGCCGGGTTGCTGAGCGAGCATACCGAACAGGTCCATGTGCCTGCGGTGGGTTGTGGCGGCGGCTTCATGCCGGCGGCAGCCCAGTTGAAGCCCGACGACGATGCCGTGGGTTGTGCAGGAGCTGAAAGATCATACTTGGGGAGATCGCCGGCGAATGTAGCACAAGCAGCCTCCTTCGCGCGATACGTGCTCGGGCCTGCGCCTGGGGAAGACGCCGGAAGAGGGATTGTGTACTTTGGGAGCTCCTCGGCCCTCATAGCAAGCACAGTAGCTTTGGCATCTGCCGGCTTGACCGACGGAGTCTCAGCAGGCTTCGGCGGCTGGAACGCGGCGGGAGGTCGGAATGGCTGAAATGTAGGCGTAGCAGCGGCAGGGGCGGTGAAAGGCTGTGAGGCCGGAGGTACAGTAGCAGTCTCCTCTTTCTCCTCCTTTTCAGCTTGGAAACTGAAGCGCAACTTGGATGGGGCTCTCGGTGCCGACGACTTCACTCCACCAAACAACGGGCGCTGGGGGGACCCCTGAGGTACGAAGGGGTTCGAGACGCTTGTAGAGGGGGGAGACTCGCTCCGTCCTTTGTCTTCGCCAGGTTCAACGACCTCTGAAGGCAACGTAGGTTGAGAGGATGATGCCATGTCGACATCGTCCACCTCTTCGACCGTAACGGTCCTGCTTTGTGGCCGGCTCGTCGGCAGCGGCGCCGTCTTTGGCTTCTTCGGAGGCGAGGGCATATCCTCATCCCCCACTTCCTCGACGACAGCCGTGGCATGCGATGTGCGATTTGTCCCGTTGATACCATTCACCCGTTGCGCAGTGCGAGACGTGGCGGATGCCGGGGCAGCGAAAGGGATGAAAGAGGGCACGGATAGAGCAGGCATGTCAACCTTGAGTTCAGGTGGAGGCCGAGAGCGCTTGCTCCCCTATACGCCGAATATTAGTATGGCTTCATTGAGAACTTCAAAGAACTAATACCTTAGGCACTGTTGCCTCAATAGCTGCCTGCGCACTGACTGGCGCCTCTTTCTTCTCCGCAGGTTGTGCAGGAGGCTGCGCGGGTTTCGTCTCCCTCGGCTTCCTCACCAAGGGCTTCTTTGGAGGCCTCGGGATCGGATTGGCAGCCTGGTAAGGATTGATGATATCAGGCCTCTTTGGCGGCGTGACCTCCTTGAGGATCTCGGACATGAAACTTGCTGCACGGGTCTGTTTCTGTGGCTGCGGAGGTGACGCCTGTGGCGAAGAGTCAGACTGACCCCATGCTTGCCGGAGCGGGGAGGGCACAGCTGGCACAGAGGGCTTGGGAGGAGCACGCGACCGAGGGGGAGTGACCGGCGCTGCCCCGAGTATACCATTTGGCTTCGGAGCCGAGGACGTACTCGGGACGCCGTTCGTCGTCGCGGTGGTAGGTAAAATGGTTGTAGTGGAGGTAGACGGTGCATTAGGCCCGTTCTGCGGAGGCGCAACATCAGGTTGCGATCTGGGGACGCTCGTCGTAGAGGCAGATTCAGAAACTGAAGACGGCACGTTGTCGCCCATTCGCCTTCTCTTTGCTTCTGCCTTGGGCTTCTCCATTTTGATCTCCGGCATTGGCCGTCCTGGCCGTGAAGGGCCGAACGCAGGTGACTGGTACTGATTCTGCTTCCGCTTCTTGCTTACAACTTTGGAAAGGCCAATGCCTTGATAAAAATATTCGCCATTTGGATTTTTCGTCAATGGTACTCGCGAAGGCTCAGAAGATGTGCCATTAGAGGACGTGCTGGGAGTAACGAAAGCGAGGATGGGAGTGGGGCTGCCGTCCCGGGGGGTTGAGGGGGTTGACTCGAACCGAAAGGGTGGTCGTCTGGGTTCAGCATCTATGGGTTGCGCATGAGCTGGTGATGGCGGGCTCGCATTCGCAAGGTATTGCATACCCTGCTGGCCTCCTCCCAAGAGGGTGTATAGACCAGCGAGCTCAATCTGATTAAGAGGTTTACCTTCGTGGGCTCGCTCGCGGAGGAACGAAGAGGCAATTTTCATGTTCTCGGACGGTGAGGTGCTCGAACTGGGTGGTGGTATATTGAACTGGAACTGGAAGGGCGCAGGTTGTGTACTTGTGGCTGTTGTCGATGGTGGATCGATGGGCACCCGTCGCGGTGGGGGCGGGGGCGGCGGTACCTGGGCATGCAGCTGTGATTGCATCTGTGAAGCCGTCAATATCCAGTAAACAACGTCAAACGGTCCCGGAGGCGAGAGTACGCGTTGTTCGTGCTAGAATTTCGAACAATGAAACTGAAGTAGCGCAGTAATCTAAGAACGTGTGCAGCGACCTCAGTTACATGGAGCCAGAGTTCCACAGGACGTGGCATCCGCTCTCGAATTTGGGAGCTTCCAAAGCAAAGGCATGATGGCGCCGGTGTGAACCTCTATAACGTCATCCGCCCCGTTTCAAGACATATCAAGCATACGATGCCGCTTAGCCATCCAGACGTTGGTGTCCCCAGACTGTGCCCCGATTTCTGCTGAGCGCCCATGCTTCTATCGATTCTGCTGACCCGGGTGTTGCACAATCGCCCAAAACCAAGCGGACGCCCAGTTGAAGAGCACCAGTTCTGTGGAGAGGACCGATTCATGCGCAGACTGTGGTAGCTCACCTCTTCGCCACGCGCAGAAAGCGCAAGCGCGGGTTCGGACGCACTAAGCTGCATCCCTCCACCGCGCGTCTCTGCATCTTGCTCTCCAGTAAGCGCGCCGAGAGCCTTCAAGGGGTTGAGATAACTCAGGATGCTTGAGATGCTCCAGGGCTGCTCGCGTAAAAGTGGGTAAACAGGTAGTTCAGCACGGTGCGAGGGTGTTGTGTGGCGCACCGATTTCTTCGCGGCGGTTGGGCGACTATATGGCAAGGAGGTCCCTGCGCGGGCCGAGCGCCGCTGGCTCGTATTGCGCACCACACCACTCATTTTGCGCGTCGCGGTGTAGAAGGAGAAGCTGATGGCAACAGCAGAGGGAAGGGAGGAGAGAGAACAAGACAGACTGTTGTGCGGGCAAGCCACGAGGTCAGCAAGCGTTGTGGCCGCTCGCGAGCTGCCGGCCCTAAGTCAACGGGTCACGTGTGCGCCAAAGCGTGTCAACACCGTCGTCGCCGTGCGCCGCGGCGAGCGCGTATCGCACACATTCCCCGCCCATCGACCCGGTACCGCCAGCTGGTACCCCGCTGCGTGCTCGACCATGCCCGAGAAAATCGTCGAGACCCCCTTTCCACTCATTGATGTCGATCCGTACGCGGGGCGGGTCATCCGCTACATGCGCCCGTCCGACTATGCCTGGTGGGCGGGGTTGACCGCCGCATTCCCTGGCGCTTTGTGGTTTTGGGGTATGCATCGAAATATGAGATCTAGCTGTGAGGGCACACCTGATGTTCCTTTCTCGTTGCAGAGAGGATGGACAAGATGGCCACCAAGCCCCCGCGGACGGCTCTCCGTGTGGGAGGTATCCTCGGCTTTGTTGGCGGTTTCTTGTTCGCCTACCAGCGGTCAAGTCGTGAGTCCAGTAATATATAGCATTAGCTGTGCTCCTGACATGCATCAAACAGTCAGATTCTGGGGCTGGACTGAGAACAAGCGCGAGGAGGAGATGGACTACAAGGAGATGTCTACGCGGGCAGCGAAGGGTCTACCTCTGTATGGCGAGTCCAATGAGCCCGAGTGGGTGCAGGGAGCTGCGCACAGGAATTCCGTGTACTCGCAGCTCAAGTTCCGTGAGTCCTGGTTGTCATGTCCCAGTTCTAACAGTTCAAACGTATCCTGTACGTTTTGCAGAAGTTTTCCCTATGTCAGTTGGAAGCCTGTGCGCGCTATATATATATTGTGCTGACCGATATATCGCAGGTTCAACCTGGTCAACCACCCATACCACGGTGTGGACCCGGCGAAGTACAAGCCGAAGGAGGAGCCTTCGCAATAACGGTCCTGCTATCTCATGTTCTGCCTGTTGCTGTTCCATGTGCAATTATATCCGCTTTCCGAATCACACAGGGCGTGTCATAGATATCTGGTGTGACAGCGTTGATGGCCCGCCATCTCAGAAGTAGAAGTGGCAGGACAGCCATCAGGTACGACCCCGCTTTCGTCTCCTAGCATTCCCGTCTGCATCCTCCATCTCGACATCATCTTGGCCAGCCTTCTTCTCCCGGCCCTTTTCTTTCTCTTTCTCTTTCGCCTCCGCCACGAGCCGCTGCACCACCGAGTCCCACATGACATCGTTGATACCCTTCGCCTTTCCGAGCTGCTCGCGCAGCTTCGCAACCTCTCCCTCAAGTTCCGACACGCGCGATTGCAGCGACACTCCCGTCGCCACCTTGTCGGAGCCTTCCGGCTGCACGAAGAACGCATGATCCCGCAGCAGCTCTTCCCTCGAGTATTCAACAAATGCCTGCATCTGTTCGAGCTTTTTGTCAAAATACGCGCTGCCATCAGGCGTCATGGCATGCGCACCTTATTGCGCACGGGCAGAAGCATCGCTACCTCATGCGCCTCCCGCGTCTTCGGGTCGCGCATGCGCTGGAAGGGCACGACGGGGCGCACGGGCACGCTCTCGCGCTCCGCGTTCGGGCTCGCCGCGGTGAGGCTGAGATTGATGTGGCCGACGAGGTCAGGCGGGCGTAGCATCGTCGCAAGATGCGCAATCAGCAGCCCCTTGTGCGCGGCGAGTGTGCGGAGAAGCTGGTGCGACGCGATGTCGTACGTATGCACGAGCCCGCCCGCCGTGCCGGCGAGCAGCACAGAGCCTGTCAACGAGATTGCCATCGCCGTGACGGCATCTCTGTGGATGAAACATGAGGGTGTCAGTTGGGTGAGTGAGAACTGAGTTGGAGGATGCGCACCCAGCGGAGATTAGCCGCTTCTTCGCGGCCTGTGGATCCTCGTCGTTGATGCGAATCACATCGTTCGCGCCAGCACCTCCGACGGCCTCCATCGCCGCATGCCCGAATTTGTCCTCCCGTTGTCGGAAAAGATTCACTTGGTGTATCGAGCCATCTGGCGAGGCCGCGAAGAAGAGTCGTTCAGTCGGATCCCATGCTAGGCAGGTGATCGGTTTTGGGAACTGAAATGTAGAGAGCTGGGACCTCGACGCAAGGTCCCATAGCTAATGGCATGTATTATGAGCGCATTCGGGAGCAATACTGTCTCTAAGCACCGACCTTGACGGTGTGGTCTATGGACGCCGTCAGTACCCGACATGATGGGAAGGACCCGATGCCGCAGATGATGTCGGTGACAGGTAGTGTGTGGTCGGTGAAGGTGCAATATGCTGTCGGCATCTCGTTTTGTAGGTCATCATCTAGTAATCTGGAAACCGACATGTGTGATGAAAACAAGCACTGGTAGGGGCACAGAGAGGGAGTTAACCTAGACACGGACCAGACGCTAACGCCAGAGTCCTCGCTGCCTGCAATCAACGCCGCACCGTCGTGAGAGAAGCGGAGAACGCTGATTTGGCGATAATGCGCGTCCCATGCGTTATACATTATCCCAGAGGGAATCTACTGGTGAGCCAAACAGTTTCATTCTAGGCAGTTCGAGTAGGACATGAATAGTACTAGCCTCCCAGATGTATATTCGGCCTTGTGAGGTTCCTCCTGCACAATAATTGCCTCTTGGATCCACAGCAATCGCGGAAAGCTTCTCTGGGAGGACGATTTTCAACGCGAGCTGGTCCTGTACGCGAAATTCGAGTCTATCTTGTCCTGTATGAGATACAGACACACCTTCTGGAAGTTATATACATTCATAATTGACTTGTCAGGTTGTGCCGAAAGCATGAGTCCGCCCTGCCCATCTTGTGTCTCAACGACTGCGGTGCAGTGCACATTTGCGGAGGTCTGTTTGAATGATGCTAGGGAGGTGCCTGTCTGGATGTCATGCAGAGAAATTGCGCCAGACCCCGGATTTGATGTTGAGGGTGCTGTTGCACAAAGTATGCATTCATGGAATTGCATGGCGGCGGTAAGGAGTAGGTGCAGTCGAACTGTAACGTCGAGCTCTGAATAAGCAGAAAGGTCGCGTCACACGAAAGTCACTCGTCACGCCAGCTCAGAACCTGCGTAAACACTCGATTCGAACGGGGGAAAAGCGACTCTCTCGTACATGGGGAGCTCTAGCTACCTAAATACTACGGTGAGTCGCTATCTACAAAATCAGCACCATCGATGTGCTGTGTCAGAATCCAGGAACAGTTGCTGACGGAGCCTCGTTGTAGGCCTCGTCACGGCAAATCTGTATAGGCGCGCGGTCAGTCTCCAGGACAGAGCGCGTGTTCGTCACATACGCCCTCCCGCAGTTACGAGGCTGCGAGAAACTGCGCACGTACCAATTCGAAGAAG
>KV722581.1:0-41434 GCA_001687445.1 Obba rivulosa
GATGTTTCTGTCACACGTGTTTAATGGAGACTGCATGTTTTCGAACGGAACCGCTTGCTCGCATCT
Source organism: Obba rivulosa (assembly GCA_001687445.1). NCBI lineage: Eukaryota > Fungi > Basidiomycota > Agaricomycetes > Polyporales > Gelatoporiaceae > Obba > Obba rivulosa. The sequence goes on from KV722581.1 coordinate 67, forward strand.
TCGTGCTGCATCCAGAGACCAAGCGCTATTGTCTACCTCGTTCAAAGAGGCTCTTAATGCGTATGCCAACGACGACGACGATCACTTCGACGTCCTGCTGGACAATAGTTTCCTGAGTTACGTACCATTGTATTATTAAATCATGATAGTTATGGTGAATCGTATCGGACGCGGATGAGCAATGTCTATTGTGCGTGAGCTACGGGCATACATGTAGCAGCGGGCAATGCCGCTGGCGGGCGCTATCGTTATGACTTAGCGCACTTCTCGAGCCTTTTAGGGCTTTTTGGCGGCTGTTGCGGCCTTTCGCGCTCAGTAAAGCCAAGGAAGCGCCTAGAAGGGACGAAAGGGCCTCAAAGCGCTCAAAAGCAAAACTGATATTCTCCTGATGCATGAAAGCGCCCGAGAGTCTATAAGATTCTACAAGACAGTCTGATGCTCAAGTCTTGTTTCCCGAATGACCACCCTCATCTGCACACACCCAATGGTTCACCGAGCTGCTGCCCACGACCTCTTTCTCCTAAAAGTATGAATGCACTTCCACAGATTCTTCCACTTCTCCTGTTTCCACCACACAAGTTTCTTATTGATTCGGCATACATTCTCACAACGCATGTTGTACCTGCTGCTATGCTGCAACATCAGGAGAATATTATTTTTACCTAGACACCTTTCGTGTCGCTTTTGGGCGCTTTCGTGGCTTTGCTGGGGTGCGAAAGGCCGCGACAGCCCCCAACAAGCCCTAAAAGGCTCGAAAAGCGCGCCAAGACAACGCCATATTCTCCTGATGTGCTCCTATGACGACTCCCGATTAGTGCTGAGTACGGGTGCGGGTAATCCGCGCGGGTTGCGGGTGAGGGTTGACGAGGGTACGGGTACGGGTCAGCGTATACTGACCCGTAGCAGAACCCCTGCGTACCCCTGTATCTGGCAGTGGCAGATTTGAGTGCACGATAGTGCTGCTGTGCTTGTGCAAAACCGTAAACGGGAATATTACGGCTCTAAAGTCATCTGCGCCGCACATTTCAGCGCGGTTTCCATCATTTATACCCCAGCACACACATACCCGCCTACTAGAAACCCAACGCCGGAAAGACCTGCCATGATCTTCCAGACAAAGCTGAGGCTCTGTGCAAAGGCAACTTGAACTTGTTCCTCGGGGGACTACGGAAAATCCTTGATCTTCAGAATGATGCTGTAGGTCAGCTGCGCGCCTAGAGGTACATGCGCCAACAGTTCTACAGGAAGCCTGGACTTCAGTTTGTCTTGTAGAATGCTGCCACTGATGGCGACTCCCCAGGCCTACAAGATGTTGAAAGTTGGACATGGGGAATTCTGCTACCCTCAACGTACCTGCGACAACGTGCAAAGAAAGGATACTAATGCAAGAACCGCAGCGTTGTGAATAAGCGGGACCTCCGCTAACGCAGGGAACTATTCTATCAACTTAGCGCATAATCCAACGCAAAGGAAGGAAAGTCTCACGTATTCTGCACATGTGAAGCCGATTCCGACTCCCTGTACCAGTTGTGCTACCGCGAGTGCTCCGATAGAAGTCTGGACTGTTGAGATAGCGAGAAGGACTGTGCCAATCACGAACAGCCCCTAACCGACAAAAAGCTTGAAAGGCTTAGATGAAGCTAACGTGGCTGGAGCAAAGGACTCACTAGCCCACGGTAACGTCCGTATTCGGCCACAATCAGCCCTTGAATGATAGTTGAGGGCGCAATGGCGATGAAAATGGGTAGTAAGACCCAGCCTGATGTTAAGGGGCCCGCCAAACGAACGGATTGAAACCACGTGGGCGTTGATATACAAAGGATCAGTTTACATACCGGTGATGATTGCAAAGAACACACAAATACATTGAAAGAATATGTTGGATTCGGACCTCAGTCGATAATAATATGAAGAACTCACAGCTGGATGTAATCATAACTATGCCTTGAACAAACGTCGCGAAATACCTAGAAATCCGAGATGAGTATTTGACAGCGTTCGCATGAGGATTAGTTCCTTACCCGACTTGAGATGACCGGCTGGGCAGGATCGCCATCGGTACCACATACCGTAGGTTGCTTAGTCCAGGTAGCCCTCGTAAACAATAGCGAGGATTAAACCCAATAAACCGATTATCAAGGAGACGAGGATCTCCACAGACGACCAAGAGAAGCGAGTTCCTCCTCATATCAATCCGAGTATGCATGCTCATGTACTACCAATGATCAGGGCATTCCCTCTAGAAACTTAGTGAGCTCATAGACCCTAGTAAAATATGGCGGGAATCTTACATCCAGTCCATCCGTGACAACTTCGTCCAGAAGTTCTCTGTCGGTGTGCGCAGCTGTAGGAACAGAAGCACCAGAACCATGGAAACGCCGTAGAGGGGCAAGTTCATGTCTGTCGCACAAATATAAGGATTGTATCACCAACAAAATATTGGAATATGCTCACAGAAGAGCCAATGCCATGTCGCATCCTGAGTAAGGGCTCCCGCGATGAATGGACCAATGATAGCGCATACGGAAAAGGTCCTTCCAAGCGTCCGTCAGCTGCAGCTCACAGAGACGTATCTGAATGACTCACATGCCTATAATCGCAGTGAATAGTCCACGTTGGCTTAGCGGGACAAGATCCGCGGTGATGATGTTGGCCAGTGACTGAATCCCGCCATCTCCAACACCCTGAATTGCTGCGCGATTGGTTAATGTCAAAGAAGGTTGTGGTACGGCACGCATACGCACACCTTTCAGCCATCAGCATTGTCATGGTTCTGGCAGATCCGCACACAGTGGACTCCGCAGTAAACAGCACCAGCGCTTCCAGTATCGTGGGCCTCTGGCCGCAAATCTGGGCAAAGTGTCCGCTCATGGGGAGACACGCCGAGGATGCCAGCGTGTGCGCTGTTGACACCCATGTGAAATCCTATCCATGAAGCTGCTCGACACTGGTGGGAGCAGCAATTGCGACAAACGCCTACAAAGAGTACCGGCTGTCAGCTTGCAAGACATGGTGAGAACGCAACACAAGATCGAGAGCAGCTAATAGAAGACTCGCATAAGTCGCCACAAAAACCAGTCAGAATCGAGCCCCATACTTGATTATGGTATCTTCGACACCATCCGTGGCGTCATCGTCGTCGGTGGAATTCAGATGCCTCGTAGCAGGCTACGGTGCGGTCCTGCGGATGTACTCATATTATCCGCAGAGGAGAGAAGTCGAAATTCGTTGGGTCAGCTAGGGTGAATTATTCCAAGGCTAGTAGCGATGGTGGATGTCCACTTGCTGCCTGCTGGACGCTCAGTACGTTCAGCACTCAATATCCCCTGCTAAGCGCGAATTGACCGAAGACGCCCCACTTCGTGGATACGGCAATCCTAGAGGTCGACAACGGGAAATGGTAAACGCCTCCATCAGTGAAAGTCTATAGGACCCTCGCGAACTCTGACAGCTGTTTTCATATCGATAGGCGCGTGCTGCGCAAAAGATACACACAGGCGGAGTTTGGCGGACCCTGGGGAAAGCCTGCCGAACTGGCGGCACCGAACATGGCAGCGACGCGGGACATCGACCAGTGGGCCTTCAACCAATGGGCTTCTGTTGCTGATGTCCCGCTGAAAACTCCGTCTGTACATACTTTTCTGAGGAGGCGCCTATCGATATGAAAACGGCTGGAAGTCCATTGAGGACTGCGTGGCAGCTGCGCGGAGGTTTCCAGATGCCGTCCGTTGCATAGCGCCTGAGCGCGTAATACCTGAGGCAGACAGCAGCTCTCAATGGGCGGGCGTTCCTTAAACCCCGCCTGAACTCCGCCTATGTGTAATTTTTTTGTGTGCTGTGTCAGAGACAACAGCGCAGCAGCTGTGACAGCGTGTAGATCCACCACATGCAAGTTTGCTTGGGCACAGATGTCATCTAGGAGTCCGCCTGAGTCTGCTGTGTAAAACGGCTAGTCCGACGATCCACGGCGCAAACTTGTGCCATGTTGATTGCCCTTTCTGAGATTCAAGTGTGCGCTTCTACCGCGAGCCTTCTTGACAACTACTTAGGAAACATCCGGCGAGCATCGGCTAGGACACATCAGGATAATATTGATTTTACTTTGACGCCTTTTGCACCACTTTTAGGCGCTTCCGCGGCTTTGCTGGGCGCGAAAGGTAGCGACAGCTGCCGAAAAGCCCTAAAAGGCTCGAAAAGCGCCCTAAGACAAACATTCTCCTGACGCACGCCTTGCGGCAATACGCCGTTCAACATCGTTCCCGATCACGGGTACTGTGCCACAGTCTATTATCAATGTATCATCTAAATCCATCATAATCCAATTACTTCTTCATGGATTTCAGTGATAGTGGCGGCGGTGCTATGTCCTCCAAGTTACCTTTACTGAGCACTAGACTGAAACTCTTCGCACAATACCCTACATACTACTTCGGGTCTTGCCTGACCCGATGTCGGCCTATGAAGACTACTCTTCCGAAATGGGACCGCAATACATGTGATGATGTCTTACGGTGCGATATGTGTTTTGCCTGCTTGACACTAACTAACAACCTGGTCCTAAACATGTAGAAGAAGTCCATCTACTCAAGCATCTGCCTAATCCGTCACCTTTCGATGTGTTTTGCCGACATCCGCAATTCCATTTGTCAGACGTATGCTTTTGTCGAACGCTCAAGAAGGCTAGCCCATGCGAATCTCCGAACCCTTGTTTTGATTCTATCCGACCAACCTCTGGCGTACCACATCAGGGTTCTGCTCTACATATGATTCCTCTCTTATGTCAATAAGCCCAGCCGGCGCAACCTTCCACGGACATCATAGTTTGCGCGTTTTTGAGGAACTAGTGCGGACAGCTATCATCAAGTTAATTAAGGTCCGCAGCGATCGGTGGCGGTTATGATTCGTGCTGCCAACGCCTTTGGAGAGAGAGTGACTGCATCGGGTCTGTGGTAATATGACCATACGCACAAGCATTGGGTAAGCATCGTGTGTTCCTGTTTCCGTTTCGCATATCAGTGACTTCGTCCTCCAGCACCTTATATCAAGAATCATCAGCTCATGTGAAAGCTCTCAGGTATCTACTCCACATCTCTCAACTTTGCGGTTCCGTAGTGTGCGTGGAGACTACCCTTACTGTGATCAGAACCATTTTACCTCTCTAGCATGTCTGGTAACCCACACGAGCTCCTATACAACTTCTCCGACACGCATGATACCTCGACCCAGCAAGGCGATGCAAAGCACCATACCGCCTCGCACACAACCCTATTGGCCACCTTCATTCAAGAACACAATAATCTTCGTGCATTCAGGTCAGCTGCCATTTTTACGTGGGTGGTTGGCGTCCGTCTTCACGGCGTGACGGGATGCAAACCGTATATTTCCGTTGGCCGCCATCAGGAGAATATCGCTTTGACTTTGATTCCTTTCGCGTTGCTTTCAGGCGCTTCTGCGGCTTTGCTGTGCGCTAAAGGCTGCGTCGGCCGCTGAGAAGCCCTAAAAGGATCGAAAAGCGCGCCTAGCCAACGCGATATTCATTTGTGCAGACCTATACGACATACCGAGTAGATTGACCCCTCATGTGGTTACGGGTATGACACGGGTTGGCCCTAGCTACCTCGCATAACTGCGCCGCTATTACTTCTTCATCCGACCAGATTCTCTGATCCATTGCTGACACGTGACCTTCTGTAGGAATGGGAGGCCTGTTATCGTAGATGGGCATACGCTCTCAGTCTCAGGTGTTACGGCTGTGGCACGATTTGGCGCATCTGTGTTTCTGGACAGCTCCCCACGTACAAAGGAGAATGTTGCAGAGAGTCGCAAGGTAGTCGTAGATAAGATTGACGCTGAGACTAGCGTCTACGGCGTCAGCACTGGATTCGGAGGGAGCGGTGAGTCCAGCACTATGTCTGTCGCCTAACCGTCGTAATTCATGACATGCAGCTGATACACGCACGAATGAGCACGTTGCTCTCGGACATGCACTACTGCAGCATTTGCAATGTGGCGTCCTCCCATCCGACGTGAACAACCCCCTACAAGTACTCCCACTCCTAGACCCTCTCACGTCCACCAGCATGCCCGAGTCTTGGATACGCGGCGCAATACTTATTCGAATGAACTCGCTCATTCGCGGCCATTCCGGCGTGCGATGGGAGCTTATAGAGAAGATGGGCGAACTGCTGAGGGAGAACATTACGCCTCTTGTTCCCCTTCGCGGGAGCCTCTCGGCATCAGGTGGTAAGTCCTCCGATTCCATTCCCAATGTCTCAAAGTCTCACTTTTTCTATTTCAATACCGCTGTTCAGATTTATCGCCGTTGTCATACATCGTTGGTGTGCTCATCGGCCACCCTTCCATCCGTGTCTTCGACGGACCACACACATTCAATGCACGACGTATGGTGCCGTCTGACCGTGCTCTGGCTGCCCACGGCATTGCACCGTTCACCCTCTCATCCAAGGAACACCTTGGTATTGTCAATGGCACAGCCTTCTCTGCGTCGGTCGCGGCTCTCGCACTCCACGAAGCGGCTCACCTCGCTCTGCTCGCTCAGGTGTGCACGGCTATGGACACCGAGGCGATGTTGGGCACACAGGGTTCCTTTGACCCTTTCATTCACGAGGTGGCGCGCCCGCATCCCGGCCAAGTTGAGGTCGCAGAGAACATCAATAAGCTGCTCGCAAATTCGAAGCTTGCAGTTGTTGCGGAGGAGGAGAAACATATCTCGGACGATGCGGGGGAGCTGCGTCAGGATCGCTATCCACTACGCACATCTGCTCAATTTTTGGGCCCGCAAGTCGAAGACATTCTTTCCGCACTCATGACCATTACCAGAGAGTGTAATTCAAGTGAGCTGTCCCTTTGTGGAGATTTTCGAGACCGTCTCACGTGATCGTGGCAGCCACGGACAATCCGCTCATTGATGGCAAGACCGGACGCGTCCATCACGGCGGCAACTTCCAGGCCATGTCTGTAACGAATGCGATGGAGAAGACACGTCTTTCCCTGCACCACATTGGAAAGCTCCTCTTCGCGCAATGCACTGAACTCATCAACCCTGCAATGAATCGAGGTCTTCCGCCAAATCTAGCGGCAACGGATCCGTCGCTGAACTACCTCGCGAAGGGTATTGATGTCCACACTGCGGCGTATGTTGCAGAACTTGGCTATCTCGCAAGCCCGGTCTCGACGCATGTGCAGTCTGCCGAGATGCACAACCAGGCCGTGAAGTGAGTACATTTACCTTTCCATTGTTTCACTAGCCCTAATTATTGCACAGTTCTATGGCCCTGGTATCTGCTCGTGCAACTATCAATGCATTGGAGGTGCTTTCGCTACTTACCGCAAGTTATCTCTACGTCCTATGCCAGGCACTCGATCTCCGCGCAATGCAGCGAGAGCTACAGGCAGGTGTACAAACGATCGTGAAAGAACAGCTCGCAGCATGTTTCGGGGACCATCTCGCATCGACTGAGCTGGACAAGTTATGCCCGCTGGTCTCGCGTACAATCGTTCGTGAGCTCGACCGCACGAGCAGCATGGACGCCGCGCCGCGCATGCGCACCGTGTTGGCCGCGACTACGACACCCATTGTGGAATTCTGCTCTACTCATGGGGCCGTGGTATCGCTGGGTGAAATCATCGATTTCCGCGACCACGTCGCAGAGCTCGCGACAAAGCTGCTGACAGACCTCCGGGAAGCATATCTGACGGGAGACAGAGGTGTGGCACCTGCGAGCGAGCTCGTCGGACGCACGCGGGCAGTGTACGAGTTCGTACGCGTGACATTGGGTATACGGATGCATGGTTTCCACAACTTGAATGATTTCCAGACGACGGAGATATTCAGTGGGCATAATATTTCGATCATTCACGAGGTGCGCTGCCAGCTCTTATCATTCTTCAGCGATGTCATTGATGATGCTTTCTTCAGGCAATTCGAGACGGAAAGATAAGGGACATTGTTGTGAGGCTGTTCGATTAGCTAGATTCTGTCTGTTGTCAGAATGTCCCTAGATATCTTCATGGTGATGCGACTGCTTAAATTCTAGAATGTAACCATACTTCCCTTCGTTCATCACTTCGGTGCACGAAGGCTAAGTAGGTAGGAAATGTATTTCGTACAGACCAAAATGACCATGCTCCCTTGTATTCTATGAGCATAAGACATCCTGGTATTACATTGCAATCCGGCGTATGTTATAGCAGTGCAATGATATCAGCTCGGTAATTTTGCAACTGCAATGAAACAACCCGAGGACAAATGAAATGGGAAAAGAGAATTGCGGACTGTGAAGTCATCAAATGCAGGTATTGCACCGAAACACAGAACGTCCTAAGCTAGAGTCTGCCGTTCATGAATGCCGGCACAACATGACAAATCGATTGCCACGTACCACTAGCATTTTCGCAATCGCCGTTTGCGCCAATGGAACAATCTATCTATCAGCGCCGAGAGGCCTTCCGTCGTGCAAGTGAGCACCCCCAAGTGTATGTCGTCGCGCAAGCCTCTTACCCTGTCCGCTCAACCCCCTGGAATCCGCAGAACCGGCGATCTTTGGAATACTGAAGATCCGCTGGAAGAACGGCTTCCTCGGTGACTGGGGGCTGTGCGCGGACTTGGTCGTGGAGGTTGCCGTGTATAGCGAGGAAGAGTTCGGCACCTGTAGCAGACGCAAAGGGAGTTCATTAGAGAGCGCGCAAACAGATAGATTCGGCCTCGTGGGATCACGGAGGTTGTGCGCTCGCGAATAGCCGCCCTTGGAGCGCATGAGTGACAAAGGCGTGCCTCGAGCTGGGGTTCTATGAAACTCAAAAATTTTGACTCACAATTATCTGGACCTTCTGGCCAGGCGACGGAAGGACATAGTAGGTGCTCCCAGAGGTCTGGCTTCCGCGTTCGCTGCTGCTCAGCGAAGGCGTCGAAGAGCGCGATGGAGCATGGTCAATGATGACCATATCGCTGGCCGTCGTACGATCGTGCGATACGCTAGTACCGCGGCTGCGACTTCGGGCCCGCTCTATGGAGCGACTCTGGCTGCCGCTGGCAGAACCACGGCGAGGGACCATGGTGCCGTCGTGTGCGGATAAGCCGCGACCGGAGGGATAGGCGCTCGGTCCGGCTTGAGGATACTTCACAGCACCTGCCGGTGGGGGGTTGGGAACGGAATGACTGAATGTTATGGACGGGGCCCCGACGCGCGCATGGGGTTGATGTGTCGATGGTGAATAGACAATCGCCGGCGGAGCATAATGCAACTTAGAATGCTTCGAGGACGGCGCGTACACGATAGCCGGAGGAGAGTATTGATACGGTAGCTGAGACTGGACTCGGGACGAGGGAGGGTGATACGAGCCTCCGTAATACCTCGCCCCTCCAACCTGCGGAGGAATCGGCTGAGAGTGCGAATGGGCGATTGGGGGCGAGGGAGAGACCAGATGAGCGGTTTGCACAGAATTTGATGCGTGACGCGGGGTAGGTGCCACAATGCCGTGTTGTGAACGTAGAGGAGTTTGTGTCGGTTGAAGCCCATTTGCAACAAGGCCGTGCGGGGAGGCGGTGTGGATACTAGGATGAGAAGGCAGCGGGCGAGGACCTGAAGGGGCCAATCGCGACGACTGCGAGCGTGGTGATGTCTGGTGAACAGACGTAGGAGGAGGTGCGAATGGCTCTGATTCGTCTTCTTGTCGCGATGGAAGCACCACAATGCTCTCAGGTGACCGTGAAGGGGGGATGTGAGGCTGCGGAGTGATTGTGTGACGTGACGTTGCATAAGACAAAGACTGGACCTGTCGTGGAGGGATATGAGGCTGCGGATCAGGAATAGGCAGGGCGTAGGAGCCGCTTTGCGATCTGCTGTGGTGGCTGGCAGATTGCTGCGCAGGAAGGCCCTGAGGGCCTATTGACGCATGCCTCTGTCGATGTTGTGGGGGATGTTCACCGGACCCCAACGCATCATAAGAGATGGGAATGTCCGGCCTTCCATCGTTGTACCTTAACACCATGCGCGGCGGGAGAGAATGGGTGCTCCCCCTGTCGGAGTCTGATGGGCCATAGCTCGGTGCGTCTGAGTCGCTGATGATGGATGGTGGATAGGACGGGGAGGCAAACGTGTCTGAGGCGCCAAGGCTCGAGAAATGCTCGCGAACCCATTGTGTTGTTCGTTCACGAGCGGCCCTGTACTCTCGTATGGCCTCTGAAGAGGTCGTATACTCCGTCATGGTACTCCGAGATCGAAGAGCAGTGAATGTTTGAGAGAAATCAGAACGCACTAGTGGGTACTAAGGAGGATGAGGCCAAGAAGAAAGAACCGCCAGCCGGAAAAGGATTCTTATAGCATCCTGAGGCAGTTTCGCAGATGCCGGACCATTGGGAGCGCTATGCGAAACTCTGGTGGGGTGGTGATTGAGGTCATCGAAGCCCGCCATCGCAGATGACCTGATATACGCCAGCACGTATGGAATTGGACTGTGCGCTTTGGCCAGATGATCCCGAGAGTGTTCCAGATTATCTCACCAGGAACGTGGTGAAGGTGAGGCAGCGGACGCACTGTCAATCGAAATATCTAGACCCGGCCCTAGATGCCTCGTGAGATGCACGCCACGTGTCTAACCGATCTCCGACCTGATGAGGCCAATGCCAAGGCAGCGATTTTGATCTCCGCCTTACATTTCGGCAGTAGCCACCCGCGGCAATGATTTTGTGTTCTCGACATGCCCTCATCCATCCATCCCCACTTTTTAGAGCCCGGTTCACTGTCTTCGTTGTCGGGGTGCCAGCCTTGTCCCGAGACCGGAGCTGATGCATTTTCATCCTGGTGACACATCTTCAGCCTCGTCTCCCGCGAGGGACTGTTCTGCACAACGCCGTTCTCATCTCAGGGTTTCATCTCGCCTTATTGCGGTCCGCCTGGTCTTGAGGCCCATGCGAAAGATCAAGCCATGATGTGTTCATTTGCCCTGGTCTGGGAGAGGAGACGCCTTACGGACGCTTCTTGGACACTGCGCGTCTTTGATCGGAGAAACTGGACGCCTCATGACCCAGCAACCTCTGCGTTCCTCGACTCAAGTCTATTCCCCCACCTGCTCATCTTCCTCCACGACCAGCGAACGAAACAGGCGGTCGTGCACTGCTTCCAGTAACATCACGCCCTGGGTCGGGATTGGTAATATACGTGGCAACACGCGGTCCGGGCTTGAAGCTCGCGCGTGTTGCCGGACTGCCCTCCCTCTCAGGCGCCCATTTCATTTTGCTTCGCTGGCGTTCCTTATGGATCATTGCTTTGGACATCTCCCACACCATGTCTACGCTGCACGGGGGTCGGGACAGTCTGAAAACTCTGCCGTCGCAGACCTCGCCGAAGCTGCCGCAATGCTTGGATTCACTATACGGGATGCTGGGCTGCGGGTCAAGCTGACCAGAGGATCCTCTCTTCCTGATTTGCTCCCGTCGTTTCGCACGTCCGTCGCGTGCCATGGTCTTCTTGAAAGTTTTATACAGCCTGCTCCCGTCCTGGCCCTGCGTGTACGAGCCCATGATCTCCGGAAATTCAACACTTGCTGCTCCGTCTTCGCTAAAAGAAGCTGCTGGCCTCTTTCAGCGGACTTCGCAATATGCATCGCAATCGCCAATCATCGCAACGCTTACTTGTTCTCGTTGTTTTCCGCTTTATCGTGAGACGGTTTACAACGAGCTTAATCAGGGATCGCGCATCGTATACGCTGACGCCAGAGAACACAAACTGCTATAGACTGAATGTCAACGCTGGCCTTGGGCGCCACCTCATCGTAGCAACTCATGAAACGCTCGTCTATCGTTCAGATTTGTTGTCCTCAACCTAGTCTCACAAGGATTCAGTCGCTAGCTTGGCGACAGCAATGTCGTCACCACTCATGTCCGGTAATTTTTTGCTGCGCGGCATCGTCATGGCCTGCTTCATTATTGCTGCATGCTCATCCGATATGTTCATTTCCGCCCTGGATGACCCGAACGGCTGCTTCCTTTTCCTGGCGAAGACTCTTCCGCCTTGGCCTCACCCTCAGCCGTTGGGTATCCGTGCTATGTTCCGCAACGCGCGTTGTTTTGGAATCCGACGCCGCATTCTAGCTTCAGTTATACGGCACTTGTTCATGGCTTTCGAATTCGTCATTGAAATAGCCTCAAGCGACCACCGGTCAGATTAATTTGGAACTCGCTTCTAGCACTGTGAAACTCTTGGTTTCATATCGTGTCTGCCATGGCGTCATCGTACCATTGCCCCTGCGCCCTGCGTGTTCCTTGCTCCAACAGAAGTATTGTGGAACTATGATATGGTGAAGCCCGATGCAGGATCGAGACTTCAGAACCACCACCGCAGATGTTCCGGTTGGCTACGAGCCCGCCCATGAGGTTCATAATTTGCATGGACCGCATAGCTGGCGTAACAGGGATGCGCAAGTGATCTTTTTCACCGTGTTTTTCCCCGGGCGTTGTTTCCTTCATGGTGTCGCTGTCTGAATCAAGTTCTCTCTATCGTACAACGGAATCGACTGCGATGTCTGCAGGACCTTCTAGGTGGATGTGGTGGCTACTCGGTGACTTCGCCGTTGCGTGGCTGCGATATAAATATGAGTCTGGCACTGAAGACTAAGCCTAGCTTCCTCCACCGGCACACTCATAGATTTTTCCCTCTCGCCATGCGACTGGATACCTAAAATTGTGCTTGAGCGGCAGGTTGCGGCTAGCTATGGTTCGTCTCATTATCTTTGACTGAAGAACACAGAGATCGTTATACGCGCCTTGCAGTCATCTATGGCTCTCTCTTTCACCAAAGCACGGATACTGGCACTGTTCTTCACCGACATTGCGGCTGGGATCCATTTCATCACTTTCAGCGATTCTTTATGGACTCAGCTGGTGAGGCGCCCTCAGCGAGGCCGGAACACCAACTGGGTCCTTGTCGCCGTCACGCTCTGCATGGGGATCATAGGTTCCATCCACGCAGCACTGGATGTAGCGCTCAACATACAAGTGTGGAGCACCGGAATCTCCCTTTCCACTGATTTGCCTCAATGGGAGAATATCACTGCAGTAAGTCGTCCGTGATGGGCAGCCTGTTGACCCTCTCGTGCCGAATCGTTGTTCTTAGGACACCCTCATTATTCAAGCACTTATAGGGGATAGACGTTGGTTAAAATGACTCTTGATCTCGTCGTATTCAAGTTTAGCACTGTCTTCCATAGATATATCGCTGTTGGATTGTCTACAATCGCAGTTGGAAACAGATATTTCCTCTGGGTTTCGTATGAATGGAGACGTGCGCAGTAACGATTAATGTCACTATCGTCCTCTCTGTAGAGACAAAGACATCAGATGGGTTCAATTGCTCAGCTTATACATCATACATTACAGCTGGAATCGCCACAAACGTGTTGAATAATATCATGGCGGCATGTGCGTCTTCCTTGATGGATAATGCGAGGTTTGACACCCCTACTAGCTCTCGTCGTGTGTCGTCCGTGGAAAACCTACCGCAAAGTGCATTGACACCTCGTGGACGAGCATAATTCGGGAGTGGTGATACGTATTGTCATCGAGTCTGGCCTACTGTACGCGCTCACGGCCATTGTCTTCCCTGCAACCGAGGTTTCAAGGAACGTGGACTATATTATCACCTGCGTAGTAAGTGCGCTTTTGAGCAATTACAGCATTGTCTTGTTAACAATGCTATGCCAACGCAGCTCGTGTGGATCACTGCAATAGCGGCGAACTTGATAATAACCCGACATGCTGGCAGCAAGTCAGCAAGCGGGTCCATGGATCAGCCGTCACAGAGACAGAATACGCACGATTTAGACCTGCTTCCGCAGAAGAAGTATGGCGAGCTGCAGAAGTCTCACGATTCTTGTCCTATGCAATTCATTCATATCACCCGAAAAACGGAGGCGGTGACGGACGATACTGTCAGTTCAGAATTCGCGTCCCGTGGCGATGTACGAAAATGACTGTGGAACAAGAAGCATTCTGCCATATGTGAATTTTGTTGATTGTGATGAGTCGAATCCAGATGGGAGATTGCTGAGAAGCTGGCTGTGCCAGAGTGACAGACCCACCGCTATGGGCCTATGGCCGAACTAACGCCGAAACTTCCCTAAAACGGGTAACTGGATCGTGTGGCGTTAGACGCCCATAGTCTCGCGTACGGGACGACGGCTGGAATTGAACACAGCCGAATCATGACTGCCGCCGACCATGTACCCTGACATACACAGCTATCTGCTCGGGTCCTCGGCTGCTAACCACTCCCAACCAGTGTCCTAGGATCGCGGCCTGCTCTCCACATTCTCCGCGTTCGAGACACGAAACCCAACCAGTGACGTATTGCTTGCGACTGCTAATCGTCAGTAAAGCACTTGTCTTTCTGGAAGTCAAACAAGAGTCGAGCGCCAAATTTAATCGCTTCCAGGATGATTCTGAAGGATTCGGAGATGGACGCCGCGAACGCCATCGCCGTTGCACGGAAAGCGAGTACTAGCGGGCCTCCGACGCGCGAGAGACTGCCGAGGTGAGTCAAAAGGCGGGCATTGTGCGCATGTCACCACACGACTCTTACCATGGGTTTGTTGTACAGCTACAGCGATAGTGTGGACCCCCCTCTCACCCCCGAGCTCAGCTGTGGAAGCTCTGCCACGTCGAGCACGGTGTCCTCTCCAGGCAGCGAGGTCGTCCTCCACCCCGACCATGGCGTGTACTTGAGCGACGCATACGCGGCACTTGCACGGGAGAGGCAGCCTATGTAAGTCCCGCACAGTCTTGTCGTATAACTTTGTTAACCCGGGAGAGGGACGCGTAGATCGCGCAAGCCGAGTCAGCAGGACACGAGGGCGTTCGGGCCTGTCGTGTACAACTTCAACAACGTCTCCTACCACTCGATGGTTCTGCAGCTCGCAGACGACCCAGAACCTCACTATCATATCTCCGTGCACCTCAACTGCTTCATCCCCTCGTCATACATTACTGTGCTACGGAAAGGGGGGTCGGAGGAGGGCGAGGTTCTTGGTTCATTTGAGTGAGTTCCTGCTCCAAGTGCCGGAAGACTAAAAGGCGTCGTATTTACGGGAGTGACCATGCAGGATGGGTATCTCGCAGAAAAAACCGACAATCACTATCAACGGCGTGGAGAAGTTCATGAGTACTATCCTCGTGAAGTCAGGCACTAAATCAGATGTAAGCCCTGTCCTTGTCAACAGTGCCGAGTACTTATACGCATCAGCGTGCCGTCTGGCAATGGCGGTGGCATAACGACCAAGACCTACATCTCAGCTGGCACTGCGACAGCCCCGTCAAATATGTGAGTCTCATGCCTTGCAACCCTTACTACTTCTCACGGTCCGGGCGATCTTCAAGTGCTACCTGCACAGCCAGGCCGGCACACCAAACGCTACACTCCTCGCATCATTCACTACCATTCCTCTTGCACCCCGCGCAGACGGGAAGCCGGCGCCTCCGCCCTCACTAAAGCTGTTCCCTGACGGCCATCGGCTCGTTGATCATATCATCATCTCTGCCCTCATCATCGAGCGGCAACGACTAATGCCAACACCAAAGTCTCAAAAGTCCCTGTTTGGATGATGTATCACTCTCTGCAATGAGTTTCACGCCCGTGATTTTGGACCCCCTTTTGGACTTCTGACGTACATACTTACAGCTTGCCCTTCAGACGATTGTGACGTCACCGTGCCAGCTTTCTCATTGTCTCTCCACACTATGATCGCAATTAACTGTGTATTAGTATGACCTATGCAAGTGACGACAAGTCCACCAGTAGTGACCTGGAGTATTTAGGTTGTCATTTCTCATCCAGCGAGCAGCGATGAAGGGAGTTCCCAGGTGCAGCGTCTTGCATAGGCGTGACGCCTGCGCACCGTGGAGTGCAATATAAGCATGTTTCGTGTAATGAGTGAAGCCCACAGAGCAGAATGGCGTCTCCAATGAGTGGCTACACAAACTGATTCACAGTCTGATGAGGTGAGTGTCAGGTTCTGAACCACGACTTCATGCAGATACCCGCCTTTACAATGTTGGTCCATGATGCCCGATCAGTGAAGATGCCGAAGTCCCCTATGGTCCACACCTCCACGTGCAGGACTACATCCAAAATAGCGTCGAATGTGCCTATGAATCCCATCATCATGGTCACAGCGACCAGCCACCACTTGGTCTTCATCCCTCGTGGAGGAATCTTCCATAGTTGAATCCACAGAGATAATTCGCAGGTGATAATATGGATGTTTAAGAATATATCTCTGAAGAACAAGGCGAGGATGCGTGCTTCAGTGAGAGATATGCCCATTTTACACTGGCGACTAGGTCTGCATGAAGTAAGCGGACACCCTAAAGCGCGATGTTTAGATGTGCTAAGTCAGATGATTGAGAATGTATCCTGGCAGAAGTTTCTCGACAGTCACAAGCTGTGAGTGCTTATACAACCGGAATTCTCCCTGAGCAGCCTATGAGAACAGATTGGACTCCACCATCCGGCCTCACGAATCTTCGAGATATAAGGTAAATCCGATACCCTACTACAGGAGCCAAAATAATTCGATGAGGCACTGCGCTATGATGCGCTCATGACAGGGGTGGGATTATGGATTTAGGTCCGGGACACCAGAGAATCCAATTCCAGAGGTGAATGCACTAGAATTCACCTGCTCTATCGCAATTGGAGAGTCTCAGCTTATTTCACCTTATCGTGTGTAGGACGGACACGATTACTGTCCTGCGCCACGTGGTAAATGCCGAATAGACGCATGGCACAGTCCAAACGCTGGCGACAGTTATTCTGGTTGCACATGCACCTACATGCACTAAAGACACCCGCAGGAAGTACCAGCCAGCACAGCATCTCCAACCACCGGTGATAATGGTTGGGAACGTTGGGTGTATATTTTGAGAATTTAGAGTAGGAGCTCATCTTCGTAATGAGGTGGCGAGTGCCGTTGAAATTTGTCGCTAGGAAGAAGAAATAAACCTGCGCCTAATAAAATAGAGGGAGTAAGCAAGCAAGGAGCCCTAGTAAAATTCTTCCGAGTGACAACTTGTAAGGAAAGTGGAGCAGCGCTGGCCAATATGGCTAACATCATACTACTAACGATGGGATCAATCTATCAAAGCACAAGACCGATCCTAGTGAGTGCCATGCTTCAACGATTCAGATGTCATAGATTGTTTATAAAGGAATATATATATATATATACAAAGACGGAACCGCCGTGATTTGGACAGAACGTTTCGTAGAGGAAATGTCCCTAGGTCGTGCAAGGATGTGTCGTCATAATGCCAGCCGTTATGGAACATGTCGTCGCATCGTGCCGAATGTTCTGCTTTCGAAAAGCGCCGACTTACGTGGGGTGTATCGCTCGGAATAGAGAATTGTTAAATGCTTTTGAGAGGTAGCTTTACAGAATGAAAAATAAATGTCGTGGTGGTGATGGACGACCTCTGGCGCTTGATATTGGAGCACAATACGTGAAGGTTTAGCGTCAAATATTTCTTCGCAATGACATCGACGATCTCTCATAGATAACCCTGGTTGCCTTCAATAAGGGCGCCGCTCACGGTGAATAGGACGTATGAAGATTTTACCTTGCATGAGACCCCTGTGCAAAGTGTTATGATTCAGCCCATGGATGTACCTTCCCGAAGGCAGTGGTCAGAGGTAGTGCTACCCAGTGTAATTCTTTCCATCATCACTTGTCTGTCTCACTCCTGATACATGAAACAAGTCTGCATTTAAGTAAGTAAATGGCCAGGATAAATTTCTGAAAGATCCTACGAGATAGTAGACATCTGATTTCAATCCAAAACAAGAACTTCCGAGGATCACATCTACCAATGATCGCTCTCAATCTCTGGAGAAGACCTCTTGTCTATCTCGATGTCATGAGAAATGTGGATATGCATATTTGGGCTGGCTGTTGAGAGGCTGCCGAACGGAATAGACCGTGGGCCGACCTGTGTCTGCAGCGCTTTTCTGTCTGCCAGATTGTGATCAAAGCGGATAATTATGAGGTTGAACGCAATCCCCGTCATCTGCACCAGCTTTATCATAAATAGGTAAGATTTCGGGCTACGCACGATAACAATAAGTGTCAACTCACGACATCACCCGGAATGTAGTCCGCATTCGTCTTCGCGACGGAGGTTGCGAGCATAATGATCGCAGTCAAAGTGTATAGCAGGCCAGATTCTATGATGATGCGGACAACATAGACAACTTTGTTCTGTCCGACTATGTACGGTCGTATGGCTTTGCTGACATTCCAGATTCGTATCGTGATTAGGGCTATGACACAGTCAGTAGTCGTTTGGATGCGAACGAGGTGTGGAAGGAACACACAGGTCGTGATGATGTTCAATACAACTGTTATCGAGAAGGAGGCAGCAACCCAAGGTGTCAAAGACATAGCGTTGACACCACTAGACGACTTGGTCACCACCGCCAGCACCATGAATATTGTACTGACAACAGCGCTGGCAGTCCATAAGAGAATAGGTAATGCAACGGCTAGCCAGCGCCGTTCGTACACAATCCAGCATCGATAGATCTGAGGCTGATTAGAACTCATCAGGCGAAAGACAAGGAGGACGCTCACTAGAATGGCATCTCCAATTAACGGCTGTAGGAATTGATTGATATTCTAGCGGAGACGGCACTTAGTTCTATTACTACACAGTTGCTGACAAACCACAGACCTTTACAATGTTGATCCAAGATGCACGATCAGTAAATAACGCGAGGTTTCCGCTTGTCCAAACTTGAACGTTGAGCACAGCATCTAATGCAGCATCCTCTACGCCTATGAACCCCATGATCAAAGTGACGAAGACAAGCAGCCATTTTGTCTTTATGCCGCGCAACCCGTTCTTGGACAGTTGTATCCATAGAGAGAGTGCAAGAGTAACGAGGTGGATACCCAAGAATATGTCTGTGAAGAATAGAGCGAGAACGCGCGCCTCGGTGAGAGATATCCCCATAATGAGTCGGATGTGATGAGCGAAACTTTGGGGGGAGGGATGTAAGCACGAATAGCTAGCTCTCTTCTGCCGTGCGGGCTCTACGGGCACTACCAGGTCCTGTAGAGATAACCTTCAGTGTCGATGAAGAAAAGGGGTGGCTCGGAGCTGTGTCCCTTCAACGACAGACTGGAAGGTAGCGGGTACCTTGACGTACCGGGATGTTGATCTCTCGAGTATCAGCGAATTATGTACATTTCTGCCTGCAGGAGTTGATGAGGTATTCAATCCACTGAGCAGGTGGATCCCGTAGCTGAGGCAAGCTTATCGCAGATCCGCATATCCCGCGACAGCGGGTGGTGCATCCAAGGCAATGTATACAGCCTCGAGACCATCGGCATATTTGACAGAGCGTCGCATCGCATGGAAGTGCGGTATTTATTTGGATTAGGAGAATGGAAGACATCACAGCCAAGTCCTCGAGGATGCTTCTGGAATCCTCAGCCGCAAACCGCATGGCGCTTTCCGCGGCACTTTGCGCACTGTGCTGAGGAAGCGCCCAATGCTAACAGGGGGGATAACGATCGAGCTGAATTTATACATAGCGAAAAGTGCGCATTCAGATGCACGTTGCTGTTGGCTCTAGCCCGATTTTCGCGCAGCGAGATCTTCTGCGTGAGATCCAGTTCTAATGTCACAAGATGTTTGGAAGTTCCTTGTCACCTGTATAATGCGACAACCTTGCGCTACTGCTGCGTAAGCCATGAAATTGAGTTGACAGTAGCGAGGACGCTTGCTGTAAGTTCCTCTCACCAAGACACATACCTGTTGATGTGATCCATCGCGTAACATTGCTGCACTATGTCCATCGCCGAGGGAGCGAATTTGGGCGCAAATGAGTGAGAATCATCATGTGGCTGGATTCCCGGCTCAGGGGCGATATACTTGTTGAAGCGAATTCCAATCAAGTCACAGGCGATCCTTGTAATGCGAAAGAGCTATGCAGAATGCTATAGTAAGCATGGTGCGTCCAGGTAGATCAAGCTCGTACTGACAATATCGCCGACTATGTAGTTCGCGATGCGAACCACAGCAGCCGTGTGTATCGTAACCACGGTAATTTAGACCAGACTCGATGGCCATTCAAACCACATAGATCATTATCTTGCTGACTTTAGTGTATAATCAGACTTTGTGGCTGACTCTCCAGATGCGGATTACAAGAGCTGACAAATGGTCAGCAAACTGGCTACATCTATGGAACGAACTGCGTACACATTGTAATGAGATTGAGCAAGACGCTCATGGAGAATAAAGATCGGGTCAAGGAAACGAGATGGGTCGTTCAGATCTTCAAAACCGCGGCTGTTCCGATTACGATGGCGCTCGAACAAGATAACCGATCCATAAAAGCATCAAGAGAAGGATAGCCCTCCAATCATGTTCATATATCATCCAAACCCGATATCTCTGTGACCATGAATGATGTTTCCCTCAGATGAATATAATTATTCGCCAATGCCGCATTTCCAACGAGGGGCACAGAAACTGATCGAAGTCCTGGAAGTGCATGAACGTGCTGAACGGCAATTAGTGTGGCAGTGAATAGATTGATCAATGTTGACACCCACCCACCCGCTCCATATTGATGCAATAAAATATAGTGATCATATCTTGGTTGAATGGGAAGCGCGACATCTGTCGCAGCATCTAGAGTAATCGCCATGACAGAGATGATAGCGACCAGCAGCCACTTGATTATCTGCCCTTGTGCAGAATTCTTCAACAACGGCGTGTACAGTGTCGTGTCGAAAATCGTCAGATGAAACCTCAGAAAGAGATTTGTGAAGATCGAGGAACGCGCGATCGGCAAGTACACACTGTCTGTGGATGAATCGCATCAGTCAGCATTGAAACGCCAGGCGACCTGTATGGGCGGTATAATGTGGCAAAAAACATATTGACGCAACCGTATGGGCGGTATAATGTGGCAAAAAACATATTGACGCAACCGAGGTTTGCGCAATTTTTCCCTATTTCTACAAAAGTGGCGCATTTCTTTGCGATTTTAGCAGACCTGCGTGCAAAATGATTTTTGCCACAATATGCGTGCCATAGACCTGGCATTCTTCTGAAGACAGATACCTGCGTGCAATTATCGCAGATCTGCCGTGTGCGTAGGCTAAAGAAACTTGACATTGAAAGCTCCCTGACTTCGCACTCACTGGGACCGCGTGAAGACCTTCTGCCCGCATGGATTATCGGACGTCCGCCAAGAGTTAGCCCATCTGCCTCCATATGGTGTCGGTTCTGAGGCAATTTCAAGAACGGGTTCTATTCGTACAAGGATCACACATGCGAGGCAGTCTGCCAGGTTCTGGCAAGAAGTCGGTACCGAGTCGCCCCACCGGCGACCGCGCGGACAAGCGCCGAGTCTGTGCCCTTGCCCCGTACGCGTCTTACATTTCTGTCGATGTCTCTTTCAAAATTTTAGCCGGTAAGTCTTTTGTTTTGTAACCTTGAAGACCATTCAAGTACTGTGGTCGTAGAATATAACACACTAGTCTGTACTTGCTCATGTCAGTGATTATTCAGTGAACACTCAAAATCGTTAGAACATCGCGTCGTCGGACGAGGACGATCGCGGTCACTCGCGATATTGATATTGCTGTTGCAGGTATTTCGAGTTCCTTAGAAAATTGTCCACAGCCACGATTATGGGCAGACGAGCCAAATATTTGACTCTGGCCGAACGTAAAGCAGCCGAGAAATAGTTGAAGAGACGGAGGGAAGGATCAGAGCAGTGAGTGTTCCTCGAATTCATTTACAGGCCGCCTTACGGAGGCCGCGCATGGTGTTCGCTATGCTTAAAATCAGGCTCGCGCGTCGCGAAGGGCCGCATATGCTCGCAAAAAGGCAGAGGCACTTATGAAGCATCCAATCCTCCCTCGTCCTAATCCCTCTGCCATATCTTTGCCCACAGAGCTCCCTCATGACCTGATTGAATGCGCATTTCTATCCTTGCACCATGCACCGGTGAGCCCTACTCTTTGATACCCAAGTCGCGTTACGAGTCTCAAGCTCCGGATCAGGCACCTTCTCCAGCTTCCGACTTTGGCGTGCATGGGGAATCTGAGGTTGGGCGACCGGCACACTGTGACGTAAGCAAGGATCGAAGGTGTCGTGCACGAATGTGTCCGCAAGGGAGGATGGATGAGTTGCGCGAAATGGGCCGCGCTATACTGTCCACGACGCTGGAGGAGTGGCACAATGTGCAAGATCCTACGTGGGAGACCGAACTGAGCTGTCTTGGATTGTTCGCACGTCGGATATATGCCCTTTGGGAGGATCTACATCTCTTGGAGGAGGAGGATACGCCTCGTACGCTCCTGCACCTACAAGAGCTCGAAAGGTCTGAAGATGGTTCCTAACGTACCGTATCATTATGATGCTCTGATAATATATGAACACTGTTGAACATCCACAGCTCGATAATTCAATAGGATACTCCGTTTGGACGCATGGGTGCTACAAGGGCTGCGGCTGGCCTGGTGGGTCGGTGACGTTGCGAGCGAATCGCACAGGGAAGTCGGGGATCGAGGCTGGCAATATAAGTCACCTATTGACAAATCCTGATTGCGAACATCATGAAATGGATGGATGGGAGAACATTAGTGAACGCCAGGTTGAAGAGGTGCGCATCCGCCGCTAAAAGAGCCATCGTCCGCTAGAACTCGCAGGGCGAATTCAATCTGTTTTATAGTTACGAACAGGGCACATTGGAGAGGCCCGAGGCTGAAAGTGACGAAGCCTCAGCCCAACCGGACTGAGTGTTCGCCCACAGGATAGTAACGATGGAACATGATAGGGATGGAGGCAGACTTCGTGACATAGGTATTAGAAGTCTCAATGTCTCGGCATTTGTAGTTTGAAGTCGTTGATAGACTGCGTCAAAGTAAACTCTTGATCTCTAAGAGATATTGTATAACGAGTAAGCGAAGTAGTACTGGAGACAGATCAACGCTTCTATCAGTAGATAGGTCGGTCCCCTGAGTGTACCCAGTACAAGCTAGATTGCGTCTTCGTCCATCTGTCCATCGTGTAGACGTACCCCACAATGCCAAGGATATAAGCCAAAACAATACCTACAGCCCTTCATTCTCAGCATCTTCAACACATCTTTGCAGTGCATGTCCACTCACCAATACGCCAGCTGGGAAGCTGCCTGATATGCATGCCGAAGGCGGGCAGGCCCATGATGTTGCAGAAGATATGGGAGGAGATCGCGGGGAGGAGCGAGCCCGTGCGCATGAAGAGGAACGCACAGTGGAACCCGAACAGGCTCGTATACGCGAGCTGGGCAACTGTGGCCGGAAACTCAATTCATCAGCTACTCCGCGGCGCATCGGCGGGTCCAACGTACGGGTCTGGATGGTCGCAAACTTTGCCGCAGAAGCCGTCCGCCCGAGGCGGTTGTATGTCTCCCAGGCATGGTGGACATGTGCTGTGGCACTGCTCAGTGACTCAGGAAGAAGTCGAGAAGGCCACAACTTACCGGCTCCAAATGTGAGCGGCGTCAAGAAGATCATCTTGGTGCGCGAGAGCCCCGCGAAATGGTACACGGCCAGCGTGCACCCCCTGAACACAATCTCCTCCGTGAGCGGCGCCTACACCACACGACAATAGGACATTCCCGTCGGTCAGTGAATCCGTCAGCGAAGGTAGTAGTGCGCACGATGATGTAGTTCCGCCACCCCTGCCATGTTGCGACGACTGGAAACAGGTCGAGCTTGATGTTCCAGTGGCGCTGGAGGGGAAGCCGTCCGACGAGGAACTCGAAGTACAGCGGGCCGAGGTAGAGCAAAGGAGTAACGAGGCAGGGGAGGAGCGGCGCATGCGCGAGGCCAAGCCGAGTAATAGTGGAGATCAGAGCTTCATGGAAGAGCTGGGATCAACATCGCTATTAGCACTGCAAGAAGGAAGGCATATGCCTGGAATGACAGCACGGGCGAGCGGCCACTCACCTCTTTCTTCGCCCCACCCGTCACCCACATCAACATCAGGACCGCCACGCAGCTCGCAAGCGTGCTGAGGCTCACCGCGAGGAGCCTCGCGCGTATCACGCCGGGGTCGTTCCTCCACCGCTCTTCGGGATCCTTGGCGCGCGCGCGCGCAGGGGCGGGCTGCCCGTTATTGGGCGACACGCGGGCATTTTTGGAGACGTATATCGAGCCGACGTAGGAGAGCGCGAAGAACGCGGCGAACGCGTGTGCGAGGGGCAGTGGGAGCGGCGGGTGCTCGAAGGCGACGTACGTGGGCATGGTCGACGCGTTATGCGGCGCGCTCGCGGCGGGTGCTTGCGGGAGGCGGTCGGGAGGGCCGGGGGAGGAAGAGAGTGCGATTTATAGCCGGGAGAGAATGTGCTTTGACAATCACCCTGATAATTGACATCGTGGCCAGGAGGGTGCAGGCCGGCGGAACAGTACAAAACCAAAACGACTTGGGCCCGGGATGTCCCACTCCGCCATACTATACTTTGTTACCTTGGGCTTTGCAATGTTTGAAAGACACTCGAGCTGGATGCCCGTTATTATCTGATCCTGCAGGCGGAGGTTAGCCGGGGCCACTGAGAACGGTGCTAGCCGCTCTGACGACCTTCACCATTCCGTCCGGTATCGAATCCTGCTCCGCCGACGACTAGCACGGCGCGCAATGCGAGGTGTGTGACGACCAGACGACGGCCATGACGATGCGAAGGTCTATCCGGTCCATGACCCTCCCGCCCCCGAGCATCGGTGCGCCATCTTCTCTCTCCTCTGGCCCGGGCTGACGAGAGGAGCGACCGCCTCGCAGAACCCGACACAGACCCCTTCGGCGACGTGCACACGCCCTCCTCGCCCACAGAATCGCTCCCAGAGTACGTGCGGCCCCTGCCACGCCCTGCCCACCTGACGTCGCGCGCGCCCAGCTATGCGACGGCCGCCTCCCGCCCCCCGACGTGCGTCCTGCGCCCTCCCTGAGCTCCCCACCCTGACACGGGTCTTTCTCCGATCCGAGCAGCTACGCGCACCTCGAGCGCCCCGCCCAGCCGCACATCTACACCTTCGCGTCGTGGAACGCCCAGTCGATGTACCTCCTCCCGCCGCGCACGCTCGACGCCGCACGCACGCCCGTCTACGCGATCGACGTGAGGCTCAACCTCAACCCCTTTGCGCCGCTCTCGTACATCACCACCGTCCGCCGCGGGCCCGTTGACGGCGACGTCGTCGGCGAGTTCGAGTGAGTCCCTATCTCCCAGCCTGACATCAATGTTCCCGGCCAGTGCGGGATCCCGGCCAGTGCACGATTCTGGCCAGTGCTCAACACTGGCCAGTATAGGCGCAGGCGCGGCCGGACTCGAGCTGACGACATGCGCGCAGGCTGGCAATCATGCACAAGCGCGCAACAGTCACAATCGGGAACCACTCGACGCGCCTCGCAAACGTCCTCACCGCCGACGCGCGGTCCCCCGTGAGCCCCCTCTCCGTGCCGCCTATGCGCCTGCCGACGCCTTGACAGCGCAGATTCCGGTGGCGCCACCGCGGCGTCGAGCTGCGCTGGGACTGCCGCACGACGCTCGACGACGGCTCGCCGATGTGCATCGTACGTCCCCGTTCGTCCGCATCGTGTATCGCTTGCACAGACTTGCATCGGCCTGCAGTGCTCCGACGCGTCGTCCTCCCAGCTCGCCTCGTTCGTCCCGCCGCCGCTGGACGCCTCTCCGCCGCTCCCCGCGGCGACCCTGACGGTGTTCCCGGACGGCCACCCGAACTTTGATCACATCCTGCTCTCGGCACTCATCGTCGAGCGCAAGCTCACGCTATCCTTCTAACTAGACGGCCGACGTGCGATTGAAGATACACGCGGTGCAACACATGCACTGCTGGATCAGGTATGAGGGTTGCCTTCTTTGGCTTATACGGGGTCGGACGATCGGACGTCATGTAGACATCGCAGAGAACATTGTACACGGGTATATCACAACAACTCACGCATACACTCTATTCACATACCCGCGCTCCTTGATCCGCTCCAGAATCATCTCGTAACTCTTGACCGCAGCGTGCGTCCACCGCTTCGGTACGTCGGGGGTCGTCCCGCGCCATACCCTTCCTGTAGAACGCCCTTCAAAGTTGTCAACTGCTACGCAACGATGTCATTGACTTGAACGGAGTAGATAATGCGATTTTTCATGCCCCGATAGATTCTCCAACCATTTGGTCCGCGTGCCACACCGTTACTGTGTAAGAGAGCAAGCGGGCGTACAGATTGCAGTATCGACAGTTTAAGAGCACATGTAGTACAATATGTATCTATATGAGAATTAATGCGGTGGAGACGGAAACATGTCCTTAGTGAGTGAGCGTGCGGCGCGGTCCTACACATAGGGAGCGCAATGAACCGATAAATGACAGGGAGTGCACGCGGAAGCCCGCGGCGAAATATCAAGTGATGTTGGGTATACGAATACGATATGCGATGCGACCTGGTCCAATAAAAGCAAAACATCGACAAGAAAGAAACACAGCAAATAGTAACAAAGTGACGAAGGCTTACTCGGCCTTTGATTTACCGTTGCCTTCGACCTTTTCCCCATGATCTCCGCCATGAATGATGGACTTCATGAAGTTGAAGAAACGCTCCGAGTACTCGCCCGGCGGGACTGGACTGATCTTGTGCTAAGAGAGAATCAGCAAAGATCATAACAACTTCAGACAAACACGTACTCGATCCGCCTGGAGCCCCTTCCAGAAATGCTCGAGCTTCTTCACGCAACTGTAAGGCGTCAGAATGTCGATGATACCGAGGTAATATATCGTGTCGAGATTCTCGTTTGCCTCGTCCGTCGCGCGAAGGCCGCCCTCGTCTTGGTAGAACAAAAAGTACTGCCGCTCGCCGGTGTCTTCCTCGGGAAGTTTGAAGGTCCCCGAACCTAGACGCTTCGGATCGGATTCCCGCATGATACGGCGCATCGCAATCGCTTCGGGCGACGAAGGGCCCTTGCCCTGGGTCATCTTGCGCCTCACCGTTGGCATGTCCGGCTAATCCCACCAAAGACGTCAAGCGACCAATACACGCAAGTCCGGCATTTTAAGCTCACCGAGAAGATCTTTAGTGTATTGCTGCGGACGTTGTCACGGTTACCGCGCTGCATGTTGTGGATACCGACGAGAAGGCTGTAGTCCATGACGCGGAGTTGCTTAAGGAGCTCCGAGTCGCGACGTATCTGCTCCGTAAGTAATGCACGTTTCTCGGGCCCGAGCTCCAGCTTCTTCCCCCGGTGGATCCAGTTGAGATCCTTGAGGACCGCGCGGGGATTCTGAGCCGCCTTGTCTTCAGGATACTCTCGACCCTCCGTGCTCCCCTTGAGATCGTACGTCTCGTGGATATCCTTGTGCGCTGGGAAGAGGTTATTCATGATTACGAAGTGAATCTTCCGTCCGTGCGGGAGTTTGACGCGATGCAGCCCATAGAAACGTGATAGTAGTGTGTGCGGATTGTTCTTCACATGCGAGTAGTACTGCGGGAGAATGGAGAGGAGGAACTTGTGCTCGGAATGCCGGATTGTCTTGATGATAAAACGGTAATCGCGCGAGAAGTAGAAGAACGAGCCTGACTTGCCCGGCGAGCCGAGTTCGGAAAGGATGTATTTGGCGGTAAGCGAGAGGAGGTAGTCGGCAGGGTCGAGATGGAAATAGTCTTCGCGGAGTTCGCGGAAGACCCATGGTGCGTAGTCCTTAAATTTGAAGTCGTACTTTGCGGAGGGCGTCAATTCGTTGCCGACGCTGTCAAGAGATCAGAAAGCGCATTGCCGAAGAGAGTGAACCTTACATATCGAAAGAGAATTTGTGGCGGGCGGTATAATCTTCGGCAGTGAGCGGCCGCCTGATTTTTGCCTGACAGCGGGACACCTACGCAGAAAACCCTAAGTGGAAACCATAGCGAACGCAATCGATGTAGACTCACCGCGATTCGAATACCTGTCAGCATGTTGTACATTAATACGTAGTTGACATGTCCCTCGCCGATCAGATTTCCGACCAGCGGCCCGTCATCTCCCCTCCCTGACGAGCCTCGCAGGAGCGAGGTTGTCCTGGTTAATGCACGCTCCACCTCCTGCTGCGCCTTCGCCTTCTCCGCCTCCTGTTGCGCCTTGGCCCGTTTCGACATACGCTCCCTCCGGATCTGCTCCGCCTGGTGCTGTATATCCGAAGCGAGCTCCCCGCCGATTGTGCCATCTTCAAAGAGTGACCCCGACGCCATTGCTGCTGGATCCGGAGAGAATGAATGTGGCGAGTGAACGGTCAGGGTGCGTGCCGGCCGCGCGGAGGTCGTACTACTAGACCCCGTGGTGTTGCGTCGCTGGCTCTTGTGCGAAATGGAAGTAGGGTGAAGGTGACCATCTGGTGTCGTGGCAGCCTTTGTCGGGAGCGCAGGTGGCTCCTCAGTAAGCGGTGTATCAGGCTGGAGGCTGCTTCCAGACTGTTGACGAGCGGATGAAGGAGAAACGGTTGACTGAGTGTTGCTTGAGCGGGTAGTGAGCAGGGAGGACTTGGTGTCCGCAGAGGAACGGCTGGTAAGGCCGTTATGTTGAGAGGAAGGGCCAGGGTCTGATGGTGCTGAAGATACGAAGCGTAGTGAACTACGTCCTGCTTCGCGGGAGCCGGTGGAGACACGAGCTTCACGAATCGGGTCCTCAAACGTGACCGGGCGACCTGCGTGTGGTGGCTCCAGTTTCGATGCCGATGCTGGTGGGAAGACGCCGAATTCCTCTTCGTGCCCCGTGCTAGAGGGAGGAGAGGGCGGGGGCGGCCCAGCGGTGTTATCTACACTGTCTGAGCGATTCTGCGCGCCAGCGGGTACCGTGTGCATGAAAGACTTGCCGACATCCAGACAGAGGGCGTCCTC
The DNA here is from genome assembly GCA_001687445.1 of Obba rivulosa. Lineage (NCBI taxonomy): Eukaryota > Fungi > Basidiomycota > Agaricomycetes > Polyporales > Gelatoporiaceae > Obba > Obba rivulosa. The sequence continues at coordinate 29,015 of KV722581.1, forward strand.
AGTCACTTTGACGATGTGCACCTCTTGCGTGGAGCCTTTGTGAGCGTGACCGAGTGTAAGGGCGTGCAAGGTGTTGACGGTCTCTGGGTCATTGGAGCCGACGCGACCGAGAGTATGTGCGGATGAGTTACGAGACGAGGTGGCAGAGTCCGCTGCTGTCTGGGGAGCTGTGAGGTAGGAAGCCGAAGTGGAGACGATGCTGAGTCGCTGGGGGTCGTCGCGGTCGTGTCGTGGAGGCGAAGAAGTCCGGGCAGCTGCGGCCATGTGAAGAGTGAGAGGGGCACAAAAAGCGGTGCGGATGTGACGTCGACGCTCAGCACAGCGAGCACGACGGTATCAGGCCTGGATGGGTGTCGTGCTCGACGACGGGAACAGCGGCGACGAGGATGGAGACGACGGAGACGGAGACGAGGACGGCGACGGTTCACAGCGCGTGTCGTCGCCCGCAGCGCCCACCAGTTTCCCTCTTCATTTTGCCGTCTCATGTCTATATTTGGACATGCCTAAACGAAATTGCGCTCAATTTTGCTGCCAGCCTCCAGCAGCCTCCCGCTCTCTACAACATTCGACATTGAATGATGCCGCTTTCCCTCCAACGCTGTCCGCAATACTGTTGCCAGCTGGTATATTGGCTGGTATCTTGTCAGTCGACGTCCCTCTTCCGCTCAAACCCCGGACTGGTACTATTCTGTAGCTACTTTGTTCTCAATCGAAAGTGCCACACATCCCTGTCTACAGCACAGCAACTGGTGTTTTGTACTGGTCTGTCACCGGCGTCGTCGCTCCTGCGATGTTGCGCGGAAGATTATGGCCTTGTGATACTCGGGCGATGGCCTCGAGCACGCCACATACACATGCATGGTATCGATGCCATACTAGGACTTCTCCCGTGATCTGTGGGGCTTGCTTGTACCTCTGATACATATCGTTTACTTCAGTGCGGAAGCACGCCCAACTCGATCCTTTTCCTCCCTGAATGCCAAGCTTACGGCGGGTAGGGACTGACTGAAACAGCCTTCGTCAACCTGGACTCTGAGCCCTTTGATGGGTGCGATGAAGAGGTCTGAATCTGAGGAACTGCACCTACGGTGGTATGCAGGTCGTCTATTCCTCACAGAGGAGGTCTGAGCCGGGATATTGCTCGAGACGGAGGTTCTCGGACGTCTACCGGATGGAATGATTTTGAATCTCCGTGTTCATCGATGCAATCCCTGTTCTGGCGTCAGCACACAAACGAAATTGAGCTGCGATCCGTACTCGTTCTACCTTCTCGGGTCTCAGATTCATCGGGTTCAACTCGCGAGCTCATATTCTCGTCCGTCCATGGGTATCAGGGATCTAATCGATGTCTCAGTTCCCGGCAAACGTGGTGCATTACTCCGAGGATTGTCCGAACGTCTGCTGATTCAACGTGCACGTATATAAGGGAAGCTGGGGCAGATGGTGATTGTACGGCCCATATCACGATCCTATCATGTCTGTGTCACGCACTTGGCTTGTTACAGGGTGCGTTCTCCGTCCACGGTGACCCACTCGCCCCCTGATCTGCCATACAGCTCCTCTCGCGGTCTAGGATTTGAACTCGTGCGACAGCTTCTAACGGAGGCGTCAAACACCGTCATCGCTACTTGTCGCAACCCTGACGGCGCAACGTCTCTCAAGAGCTTACGGGATGCTGCTGAAGGTCAATTACATGTTATGCGACTAGATGTCAGCGACGAAACGTCTATACGGAGTTCTGCGCAAACCGTAGGGGAGATCCTCGGAGACGGAAGAGGGCTGGACTACCTGATAAACAACGCCGCTATCGTAAGTCCTCGTACATTCGATTACAATACTCCATGATATTCAAACTCGCGGATGTGTCTTCGCGCATAGTCCAATGGCAACGACACGGCGTTCGAATTCTCCGCCTCAGGCTTTGAGAGCACGCTCAAGTCAAATGTTATTGGCCCCGCACTCCTAGGTCAGGTACTCCTTCCATACCTTCTCAAAGGCCAAAGCAAGGTCATTGTCAATTTCTCGAGCGGGCTCGGAAGTATTGGCCTCGATTATGGGGGACAGAACGCGACGTACAGCATCAGCAAGACAGCAGTGAATATGCTGGTCTGTGCTTGCAAACAATGCGATTAACAGCTCGTACTGATAACTGTTTTCGTGCAGACCTACAAGCAAGCGAAGGCGCAACCAGAGCTGATTGCGATCGCTGTAGACCCGGGCTGGGTCAAGACCGGTACGTCCGCCCCGAGGCCTTCGACCTTCGTTCCTGAGCGTAGCTAATGAGTTCCACAGACATGGGTGGGGAAAAGGCGCCACTTGAGCCACACGAAAGCGTGTCTGCGATCCTCAAGCTCGTAAACTCCCTGGACTCGTCGAATTCGGGAAAGTATTACCGATACGACGGGGATGAATTACTGTGGTAACGATACAGCGGGATATATCTGCGCTGTAGTACAAATGATCACCAAACGAATGGGATTCCGCATCTGCAAGTAATCTTTACCCGCACTGAGTCGGCGGAACGGCGCACCATGGGACGTAGTACGCGGCGCACTAGTATTGCCGGGACCTCGCTCCCACTTGAGTTGTGAGCACAATTTTATGTCCTCTAGCAGCAGTCGTCCACTGTGCTGTCTCCGATTGTCTATCCCAGCACCCACCTTGTCACTGTGCAAAGCAATCCTATTACGCCCGTTGCCCACCACATTCTCTGAGCATGATTGCTTTACTGCCCTCCAGGATGGTGGCGACCGGTCTTATCTGGAATGTAGATTGTATTCACCATCTCTTGGCTCTTTCTCCGGTCTTGCTTCTTGTCCCTTATTCGGGGTCATGTGGCGCGTTCACTGCGGGACTCGATTCTTTGAGCCAAGCTTGTGGCAAGTACGATCTGTGGCGGAACGATAAACTCCATTAAGTTCGTAAGCTCGTACTGCCACCGCTACTCACGCCACGCCACTGACGAGCGTGTGCAAGTTCACATAGATGCGCGGAAGACGTGCTTGAGAACGCATCCGGTACGTTGGGCGCAGCGCTTCACGATTGCAGCCCAGGTAGTCACGAATTTGCAAGCACGCCGGCCGCCGTTTTTCACCCAGTCGCTGGATATATAAGTACGAGACCCGAGCATGCAACCTGTCCTCCGGTATCGAAATGTCGCAAACATACACCTGGCTTGTCACAGGGTGCGTTCTACGCTTTAAACTCGCTCACAGTCGTCAGCTCATTCGCCCCACAGCACCTCTCGTGGTATTGGCCTTGAGCTTGTAAGACAGCTTCTGACGGACCCCTCTAACATCATCATCGCAACCTGCCGAAATCCGACGGGCGCGACTGCGCTGAAGAGCCTGAAAAACGGAGCGAAAGGAGAGCTCCATGTCGTGCAGTTGGATATCACCGATGAGGACTCCGTTCGGAACTCTGTCACCGCCGTCGAGCAGATCCTTGGCCACAGTGGGCTCGATTACCTCGTAAACAACGCCGCCGTGGTAAGCGTCCTGCATTCACACGGCCAAACGGTGGACACGAAGTTCACGTTCGGTGTACCGGATTGACGCTCCTCTGTGCAGTCGAATGGATTGGATACCGCGTTCGACTTCTCCCTAGATGCCTTCAAGCGTATCCTGCCTTCGAACATCGTGGGCCCTGCGCTCATGAGCCAGACGTACCTGCCGCTTCTGCTGAAGGGCAACCGCAAGGTGCTCGTGAATGTCTCGAGTGGCCTCGGCAGCCTCACGCTGAACATCGGCAAGGCGGAGTACGCAACGTACAGCGTGACAAAGGCCGCGCTGAACATGCTGGTATGTGATAGAGACGCGTACACCGCCGGCAGTGTGGCCACAGCTCATGGCCGATCCTGCATGTAGACGTTCAAGCAGGCGCAAGCGCGTCCTGAGATCATAGCTATCACACTTTGTCCGGGCTGGGTCAAGACAGGCGCGTCACCGTATCCATCTTGAGACGTGTTGTTTCCCGCAGACTGACGAGTCCGAGTAGAAATGGGCACTCAGGATGCGCCGCTTGAGGTGCACGAGAGCGTGGCGGGGATCATTAAGGTCGTCACATCTCTGCAGCCGGAGGACTCCGGGAGGTATTGGAGGTACAACGGAGAGGAGATCCCGTGGTGAAGATGCCGGCAAACTGAGCGTATGTTTTGATATGTTGGAGGCTGTCTCTGGGCAAACCAGACCCACAGATGGGCTACCGGGAGGATAGCGATTCTCAGCTACACCTGTATGTGGTCGCGAATAGTGTACATATGTGATATTCTGAATGATGCAATAAGCAGCGAAAGCATGCGTGCGTGAATATTCTTGCGGGGATCTCAATCGAACTGAGAGTATGCCACTGCCGGCCGAGTCCTCCGCTTGCAAACATCGCGCCGAGCACGCAGCACAAGACACCGAATATCGACGCGTTCACCGTCCATAACTCAGCGTTTGGCGACGTGCAATTCGCGCTGGACTCTTAATTGCGCCGTCATGTGGGTACCATAAATTCGGAAAGTTGAACCTCATCCATTCCAATCGCAACACCAGTCTACACTAATACAGCACAGTCACATCGTACATCGCGACAACCATCCAGCCGAATCCAATCCGGGTATCCATACATCCTAGATATCGCCTCCAGCCCGTCGTCGAAATGTCCGCTGTCCGTTCAGAACCCCCCCTTCCCGCGCACACGCGCGATGCTGCCCTGCACGCCCTTCACGACGCCGCGCAGGCCGCTCGTGACGCCGGTGCTGTCCGTGAGGACCGCGCCCTGTGCGTCGCGCCACACGCCGTCGTGGCCGACGCGGTGGAAGTGCGTGTTCTGCACACGCTCGATTGCGCCGAACCATTCGGCGCAGATGGCGGGGCTGTCGAACATGATATTGCATTCGGACGAGTGGAACCATGATTGCGTATCTGGCAGACCAATTAGAGGCGAGCGGGACGAAAAGGGAAAGTGAGCGCACCTTGGTTGCCGTTCCCGGCGATCCCGATGGTGTCGTCGATGATCATCAGCTTCACCTACGTATACATTAGTGCGTCGTACACCGGACGGAGCTGGAAGGCACATACATGACAATTCCGCTGCTGCAGGTGTGCGTTGATCGGCTTGACCTGGTCCTTTCCTATGACACAAAGTCAGCGCACTCCTCCTACGCGAACGACCAAAATTCCCCGAGAACATACCAGTGTACCAATGATACTTGAGCCTGTCCTTCTCCTCCTCCTCCAGCTCCGCATACATCTTCCTCACAACCTCCTCATTCGTTCCACCCTGGAGCGGTAGCGCCTCGCCCCCATCATTAAACCCGACGTCGACATACAGCGTGACCTCGACGCCGCGGCGTACGGCGGCAATTACGGCGTCGACGGCGGGCTCGGCGCAGAACGTCGGTGTTTGGATGAAGACCGACTTCTGCGCATGGCGGAGCGCGCCGAGCCACGCGGCGTCCTGCGGCGTGAGGAGCGACTTGTGGTCGTTCCCGGGCTTGCCGCACGGCGGGCGATTAACGAGTGCCATCGGGACCTCGCCGTGCGGGGCGTGCACGATGTGTGGGGTGAACTCGTCGGGGGAGGTCGCGCCGTGGTCGGGCGGGAGTGTTGCCTGGGTACCCTGCGTGCCCGTATCTGTTGAAGACGCATGAACTGGCGGCTCGCGAACGTTGTGATATATGGAGACTCACTGAGATGGTCGGTGATTGACTCGAAGCGTCCCGAGAAGAATGGCGTCCCGTCTCCGGGGTCCTTATCCGCATCCGGATTCACGTCCTCCTCGAGGCGTCCCTCCGCCTTCATCTTTCTCCATACCTCCAAGCCACTGCTGCCATCAAGAACATGGCTCGTCATCCACGGGCTATCGACCCCGAACTTGTATCCGCCCTCCGGGACGGTATACGGCTTGCCGAGGAGGGGGAGCGGCGGGTGCATTTCCCTGGCCCACGAGATGAGGGCCATGTCGTAGAGGCCGTCGACAACGGGACCCTCGACGTGGACCATCATTTCCACATTGCACCGGTCCTGGATGTTGTTCGAGCACACGAGCGCGACCGCGCGGTCGACGATCATGAATTTGCTGTGGAATGTCCCCAGGACGGGTCTGGCGGGCGCAATATGAGCAACCTGAGCGGACGGGGAGAGTGCCAATAAGGAACGTACTGGTGGAAGTTGACGACCTCGAGGTCGACGCCGGGGATCTCGCTCGCCTTTGGGAGCGCGACCTCTGGCTTTGTCCACTCGTCCTCCTTGACGTAGAGGTGGCTCTCTGTGATCATCTTCAAGTTTGCGCGGTCGTACATGAGCTTGACGACGACGCGCTCGCCGCGCTGTTCCGCGCGGCGCGAGAGCTCGCGGAGGGCATCGCAGATCTTGGTCGCGGAGTTGGATGCCTGCCAGAAATTGGTGGCGAGGAAGACCTCGTGGCGCGCGCGCACAATGAGGTCGTAGTGGTGCTGGATGATATCCGGGATTCTGTGCGTGGGTCAGACGCAGGAGCAGAGGAGAAGGCAGCGCACGTACACGGAGATGATGGAAAGAGGAACGACGCCACGTGTGCCAAGGAGTGGCGGGGAAACGACGCCCGCCCAAGGGTCGTGATCGAGGGTTTTCAGCACTTCGTGGTAGATCTGCGTCCGGTCAGCGAGTGCCCCGTGTGGCATTGGCTACTGCACACACACCTTGAGAAAGAGATCGCTGGGGCGCGAGCCAAAGTTGCCGCACTCGGCGGCGCGGTCGAGGTCCTCCTGCGTTGGCTCGTCGTTGGGGTGCGCGACAGGCTGCGTCTCCGGGGTCTTGCCGCTCTTGAAGAGGCCCTTTACGGTGCCTACGATGCCGCCAGTCCCCGCCGCATTGGGCCTGTGGTGCTGACCGTCGTGGTGATGCGCATATAGCGACTTGCCGAGCTCTTGAGGGGACTCGGTCGGGTGGTCGGCGAGGGCTTGGACGAGGGTCTTGTCGGAGTGGGTCAGGTCCCAGACGTGCTGCGATACCATAGCGAGCTGCCAAAAGATAAGGGGCAGGTGTGCAGAAGAGTACGACCGAGAGCAGCCAAGAAATGCATTTTATGGACACCACAGAGGAGCTGGAGCATACACAGCGGTGAGGGCCCCCTCTCCATGACGTAGCGCCACGTGCCTCGAGCGTGGCGGGACGCGCTCGTCCTGTGTTGGCGACGATCTGGCTTGCTTTGATCTTCACGTCCTTGCTCCCTCTCCGTTTCCTTTCTACTGGCTGCTAGTAACCTATCGTAGAGCTTGCGCTGCGCTGCTTGGACTACTCCACGTTAAAGCGAAAGGATACATCGCCTCACCGAATCTGAACGCTTCACTACTCACCAGATTATTCCGACTCGTCCGAGACGTGTACCATCTCTGTCTACGACAATGTCGTGAAAGGAGAAGCTCATATTCTCCTCCGGTCTGCATTTGTACTCGACGAAGTGCGTGTGTATGGTCGACGCACCTACTCCGCATTTTGGCGCTTAACCTTCGACTGACATGGCAATAGTATATGTGACCGAGACTTTCAGGAAGCCGGCTATATGCGCGAATATCTCCTCTCGGAATCTTTGGAACGTACAGACTGTCTAAATTGAGAAGTAACACAACCCGTAAAATTCATGAGCACCCCAGAATACTCACATGAGATTCTCGCCTAGCACGCGATGCACTATGAAAGCTCGCGGATGAGCAGCGGACCGCTCTCTGCGCTATCCAGTGGACATACACAATGTGCCCTGCTATCTTTCCTCCCGAGATCTACGATCATGCTTCTATGCGCGGGAATAGCACCCTCGACCTTCTGCTAGTGACACATGACCCACCTCCATGACCCCGCTCGCATACGATGACGACCCGTGCATTTATATACCTCGCCAGCTCTATATGGCACATACTGTTATCTTTCCCTACTCGATCCGTACCAGACACCAATCATGGTCAAAGCAGCCCCCCACACAGTGCAGGGCCCGCGCCTCGTCGCGCTCATCACCTCCGTCTGCAGCATGGGCTTCTGGCTCTTCGGCTACGACCAGGGCGTCATGTCTGGCGTCGTCGTTTCCCCCTTCTGGCTCGCCCAGATGGGCCACCCTAGCACCGTCATGGTCGGCACCATCACTGCGCTCTATGACGTTGGCGCGGTTGTTGGCGCGATCGCCGCGGCATCTACGTCGGAGTGGTTGGGGAGGAAGCGCACACTAATCCTGGGCGCGACAGTTCTGATTGTGGGGACGGTCCTGATGGGAAGCGCGATGGAGCGCGTGCAGATGATGGTCGCGCGGGTCTTCACGGGAATAGGTGAGCCGCAATGGGAGCGTTGTTTGACCTATGCGCGACCGACTCATCCTCCTTATTTCAGGCATTGGATACATCACCTCCGGTAATTCACTTCTCCCTTGTGCATATATTCTACCACCTATGACTCATATCACTCCCAGTAACCCCCGTCTACCAATCCGAGATCTCCCTCCCGGAGCATCGCGGCTGGCAAGTCTGCTGCCAACTCACCTCAATGCTCGGCGGGCTCATGCTCGCCTACTGGATCAACTACGGTCTCTCCGCGCACGCCTCCTCGCTCCAGTGGCGCTTCCCTCTGCTCTTCCAATGCGTCTTCGCGCTGTACATCATCGCCGTGACAGTCTGGCTGCCCGACACGCCGCGCTGGCTCATGCGACACGCTCGACACCGGACGCCGCAGGCCGCGGGGGAGGACGAGAAGACGGACGAAGCGACGGAGGTCCTAGCGCGCCTGCGCGCCTTGCCGGTCGCACACGAAGTTGTCCAGCGCGAACGCGCGGAGATCGCTGAGGCGATCGAGCTGGAGGCGCGTGAGGAGGGCTCGTGGACGGACCTATTCAAGGACCACGGGATCATGGGCAACAAGCGGTTCTTCCTCGCACTTGGGATTCAATTCATGCAGCAGATGACTGGTGCGTAGCCCTTTGCCATGACACTTGATTATCCTGATGCGCGAACGCAGGAATAAATATTGTGACCTACTATGCGCCGACGCTGTTCCAGTCGAGTCTCGGGATGAGCGAGCAGATGTCGCTCTTCCTGGGATGCTGGCTGCAAGTGTGGTACATCATCGCGTCCTTCCTTACTGTAAATCTCAATCTGATCCTCTGGGTCTTTTTCACTCATGCTCTGTATCTCACATAGTGGTTCATGATTGACCGCGTTGGACGGCGCAAGCTCTGGATCTCGATGGCACTCGGACAATGCCTCGTGCTAGTCCTCGAGGGTATATGCGTCAAGCTCAACACGCCGAGCGCCGGCGTCGGCGCCGTCTTCCTTATTTTTGCCTTTGAGGCTTGCTTCACGTGGGGTACGCACCTCAATTATCACTCAAGGTTCATGACCTTATGCGAGATGGATCAGGTTGGATGGCGACAGTCTGGGTATATCCCGCCGAGATCCTTCCACTCAAGTTGCGTGCAAAGGGCGCCGCCCTTGCCGCTGGCGCGGACTTCCTCGGGAATTTCCTAGTTCGTCCCTGCCCCCTTTTGTCCCTATTCTCATCTGACCTTCTCCCTCCCCACCCTGCATGTATGCACCATGTACCTCAGGTTGTCGAGATAACCCCACCCGCACTCCAGAACATTGGCTACAAGACCTACATCATCTTCGCCGTCCTCAACTTCGTGAACGCCGTCATTGTGTGGGCATTCTATCCCGAGACCGCCGGGCTGACGCTTGAGTCGATCGACCGGCTCTTCCGGCACGATGCTGGCACTCCCACGCCCGAAGATGCGCAGGAGCAGCCGCGCAGGTTCTGGGAGAAGATGCAGTGGTCGGCGGTGTCGACGGCAGCCACGGCTGTGGAGAGAGCCAAGATCGAGAGAAGGGCGCGTGCGTCTGGACACGATGTTTCAGAGAGCTCGGACATATCCGATGCGAAGGGGAGCAGGGAACAGATCGAGAACGTGAAAGAGAAGAGCTTATGATAGTCCCCGTGCACAAGCAGCCGATTGACAAGCATTCTGTGTATTCTAGACTCGACAAATGCCGATGTAGCTCACGAAACGAAGAAATACAACGCTGAACCACCCTATAGCTCCGCACGAACGTTTCTACCACAGGAAATCACAATATTTGCTGCCGAGAAAGACCCCTTCACCACGGCCACTCCTCCCCATTGTACCTGCAGAACTTGCCAGAATCCTTCGGGCCCAAAGACGTGACGACCTTCAGGATGCCTGAAACACTCTCGTGGGGTTCCAGATCCGCAGCCTCTCCGCCCATGTCTGCGAAGTGTCCATCAGGGACAAACTCAGATCTACAAGCATGCAAAGTACTTACCGGTCTTCACCCATCCCGGGCACAGCGAGATCACAGTCAACTCGGGGCGCGCCTTCGCCTGCTTGTTGGTCTGCACGCAGGGTGAGTGACTATATGAGCACAGATAGGCACAGGAGGCCACGCACCAGCATATTCAACGCAGTCTTGGTCACGGCGTACGTCGTGAATCGCGGACCATACTCGTCAAGGCTGATGCTGCCGAGCCCGCTGGACGTGTTCACGATGACCTTCCGGGTGCTCTTCAGCAAGTACGGCAGGTAGACTTCGCCCATGAGCGCGGGCCCCACGACGTTCGTCTGGAAGATCCGCGTGAAAGCTTCCGACGAGAACGCGAAGGCACTGTCGTCGCCGTTGTGCTACAGGTGCGTGAACGTCTGCATCAGACGCCCCGAAGACCCAGGTGAGAATGTTGGTAGGGGCGTACCGCAGCCGCATTGTTCACGAGGTAGTCAAGCCCTCGGCCTTCTCCTAAGATCTGTTCGACGGCCTTGACAGAGCCGCGGATGGACGCCTCGTCGCTGACATCCAGCCCCACGACGTGCAGCTCGCCCTTCGCCGCGTCCGACTCGTGCAGGGCCTTCAGCACCGTAGCGCCGTCGGGGTTGCGACATGCCGCGATGACGACGTTGGAGGGGTCTTCCAGGAGCTGTCTGACGAGCTCGAGCCCTATTCCGCGAGACGAGCTGTGTGGCGGATCAGCCACAGCCCGGAGAATGAGAACCTGGCAGCTCACCCCGTTACAAGCCAGGTGTGCGCCGTCGACATTTCGGTAGCTGGATACTGACTGCACCAATCCCACCGCTACGGATTTTATCTGTCCTGCGAGCCGTATGCACGGCTTGCCGCTTGGAAGTGCCATACTGCCGCGTAATTTCTGGCCGTGCCGCCTGCCGCATCTCTTTATAAGACATTTGCAAGCACCGATTGCGATCGTCAGCAGCGTGACGTTGTGCGCTGGCCCCTGGATGTAGTGTTGGAGCTGGAACCCTGTTAGGTATCCTGACACTCACGACCAGCCAAACTTTCAAGTACCAAATAGTGACGACACGGCAGTATAACCATGTCCTGCTCGATAAGAATGGACGACTCGAACATTGTGTGCTGTTAAGTACTAGTGGTCGGGTAATATACGCTGCTATGTGTCAGCGGGGCAGATCTGGAACAAGGCGTCGGAGCGCCGTAAGTACCTCAGTCGCGTGACGAAGCGCTATATTGCTAAGTACCTGGAACAAGGCGTTGGAGCGCCGTAAGTACTGTAGGTAGTTAGCATCGGTATAGTAGCTGGTCCGGCAGGTATAGTACTCACCGTCAGTCGCGTGACGAAGCGCTGAGGGATCGGCGAGACAGACAGAGAGAAAACAAAAGAGACATGCTTAGCTAATACAGTATAGTACGCGGAAGTATCTTGTGTCGAAATCGCGAGTGGCTGTGTTCTAGTCTAGTCTAGACAGCTTTGCATATAAGTATCTGTAAGTAGCGTTACCGTATTGAGAAGGATCCCGCCTCGTAGCGAGACCTCGCGCCGCGTTGCGGCCGCTCTTGAAATCCTGGTGGGTTAGGTATGAGAGCTGCCTTCTTTGGGCAATGTGGCAGGGCGCATGCAAGGTGGACGATCGGACGTTATATAGACATCACAGAGAACAATTGTACACGGGTATATCGCAGCAACTCACACATACACTCTATTCACATACCCTCGCTGCTTGAGCTGCTCCAGAATCTTCTCGTAACTCTTGACTGCCGCGCGCGTCCACCGCGTCGGGACATCGGGGTCGTCCCTTGCCATATCCTTCCTGTAGAACACCTACGCCCCGCCGGATTGTCAGCTGCCCCGATAAGTGATTTCAAATACGGATGTATTACCTCGAACGACCACGGGCCCCTCCACCCCGTCTTGAGCACCGCCTCGCACACGTCCACGACGGGCAGGTACTCCTCCCACCGCTGGCCGGGCTCGATCACGCTCATGAACGGCAGCGGGCGCCACTCGTTCGAATACGCATACAGCGGCGGGATACCCTGCTTCTCCGCTGCGACGCACAGCGCGCGCGCATCCGTCCGCGCGGCGTCGGAGACCTGTAGGTAGAAGATCTTCGAGGATGGGATAGTACTTGTGAGGGCGGAGAGCGATG
>KV722582.1:0-40781 GCA_001687445.1 Obba rivulosa
CCCTCAGGAGAGTCCTTTCTGTTCCTGAGCGCTGAGCCGCTGCCCCTCGTGCGCGGGATTCCGGGAGTCCGAGTCAAGAGTTCAATTTTGGCTCACATGCATTTGCAATCGTGGGTAATATGGCTTCACGGCATGATTGTACGGATGATTATTGGAGCATGTGCATTCTCCAGCCACACCAGCGGAGGAAGCTTCCCGATTAGGTGATGCCTTATGGGTGTAGAAGCCGACTATCGGCGTCTACACATCTCATTCCGCGACATCCATCATTGCGCCTGAGCACTAGTCTGCATATCTCATTATCCCCCTCCCTCTTGCCTCTCTTCGCCGCATTTCCTTCATTCAATCACCTTGTACATCAAGCCATCTATCCTGTTATCTACTGGACATCTGTGCGCTGACAACGCCCATTCATAGTGCCAGAGTTGCCATGGACGTGCCACAGAGTAGTTCACAGAAGCAGGACATCCCCCCGGATTGTCCGCAGAAGCGGGAAGCCACACAGAGTAGTCTGAAAACACGGGACACTCCTCAGAAACGCATCAGATACATGGCGTACGGCTTCGCCGTCGACTTCGAATTCCTGTCGGAGTATGCAGAAAAGCACGGTCTCTGTCCCGAAGGCGCGGATAACGTCAATTTTCAAGAGAAAGTATTTCGTGCGACCGCGCGCATCCTCCGTCGCATCCATCGCTCGAATTTCTTCACGGTCTACGTATCGAAGGTAGGACACGCGTTGCCGTGCTTTGCGATAGGAACAAATGCAACGGAGGATTTGATGAGGCGGGCTCGCGCTCCATCGAACGTGAAGCGTTTGAGGGACGCACTTGGCATTTCCGAGGATATCAAACCGAAGTGGTACGCGATCATCCCGTAACAAGCTAGTTCCGGTGAGTACATTGGGATTCTCTGACTTCCACTTCAGCTCAAGCTTCTTTGTGGCTAGCTTATAAACACCTGTCTCTAACACGTTCTGGCTGTGCGACCGGGGCCGTGATTGTACTTGCTTGAGTTTGTAGTATTAGTAGCCTTCTGTTCACGTCAGGAACCTCCACCCTCCACAATATGTATGTCTTTACACGAACCTGTTGTCATTTGATGTTCAAATTAATCGTGATCACATTCTGTGAGCGGAACAGTCAAGACCTACATGCTGCATTTGCGATTGGGTTATCTACGCTGAATCTAATTGTGAAGTCACCTGAATTTATTGCGGATTTAATCATGCTTGTTCCAATGGGAATTTGTCCCATGCCGGCCACTGCGATGATAAAACCTACGGGTTAGACATCAGAGAATTCATACCCTCCTTATGCCCGACCGTATTAGAATCTTCTGCTCGGGTTTGTGAGAGTAATGTGGTCTTGGATACCACCCTTCAATGCTACCAAACTGATCTTTCCGTTTCATGAAAGAGCTGCACTATGGATATTCGAAGGGGTAATGGTCCACATAAGCAGGACTTTCCGCAGGCTGGCCAACAAAGAGGAGCACTCCACGGAAACAAGACACTGCTCAAAGTCAGGCCCCTCGGCGCAAGCGCATTCCATCCACAGCCTTGAGCTTTGCTTTCAGCTTGAAACACCTGTGGAAGTACGCAGCGAAGCGATAAAACTGTCTTGAACTTGGTGTATGGTGTGGGGGTTAGATTCCAGCTCGGATTCAATCTCCTCAGTGGGCAACTCGCGCAACCATGCTGATCGTGCCTGCACCATTATGTACTGTCATCTTCTGTTCACGTAGGAAGCCTCTACGGCCTGTTACCTGTACATCCCCCATGGGAACCAGTTAATAATACTTCGCGGGACTTCCCAAACGACTATTCAGATGAGATGCTATCAAACGAGATGCATTTTCGGATTCTAAAATTTGCCCAATGATGACATGAAGTAAAATCAGACAGCAGCAGCGATGCGACGGCGGATGACAGCGACTGGAAGCTCAGACACCTACGGTAAACCGGGTCAGCGCGGAAACGAAGGATAAACAATGCACGTACCCGTGTCACTCGACGGGACACAACGAGCACGAGCTCCAAAAGTTGTCAACCTCGCGAAGAGGTGCAAGATATGCAAAAAATTCATCAAGGCAGCAGACTTGGAGTAGTCTGAATCGAGTTACATGGGTTTAATACGTCTGCCGAAGCAGGACACCATGAGACCCACGCGCCGCGAAGTGCACTAAAGGACGGCAAATACGGCTCTGCGCCCACAGGTTTCCTCTCCCCTCGTACTCCACCGTTCACGGAAGCACAGGCCCTCGCCTTGCGGTTGGGCAGCAGCCAACAGCCAGCGACCTGTGTGGCTAAGTGCATCACTGCTCGCACACGCGTTGAAGTCCACGTAATGCGCCAGCAGGACACGGGTTGGTCGAAACAGATGCGACTTCGGTCAACATCCGATTCTGAGCGTACGCGTACGCAGCGAGGCCGAACCAACAGCCATGAAGGCCCCGGTTTACAACGTCGGTACGGCAGGCGTGATTGCTTCGACAGACAGCCGCTCTCTGCATGAGCCACGACCATCTGTCAGCAGAAGTTCTGCGACGGCTGGCTCGGTGTCCCGTAATCCGAGCACCGTCCAGGCAACGCGTGGAATCCGACGGGTAACGGTCTCGCCACATGAGCTCCGTTCACTCGCTCGGAACCTGAGCGGCCCCAGCCGCGAGGACTCGCGCGAGTCCTTCTTGTCAGCTTTGTCAAGCTGACAAGTGTCCTCCACCATAAGGGGAGGCCATCCACACATTAACATGCAGGCGACGCGGCGTAAGTGCACTCCGTGGCCAGCGTTGCACGAACTGAGATGCGCACCATGCATGCCTGGTATGGATGATTGGGTGTGAACGTGTCCAGCGTCGAGACAGCCGGACACAGGGAGTGCCAATCCCTGCCCGCGCAGAGCGCAGATGGGAGCCGATAGGGTTCAAAAATCGTGTAGTGCAGTGGATGTGCCGCCCAATTCCTGCGACGTATCCCAAGTTCAGCCGTCCCGACCCTCGGCACCACGAAGGCGCTGTCTTCGGGAAAGGGACTGTCAAACTGGTTTTCTGGTGCGTCGCGCGACTCGTTAGAGCCGGGTCCTGCTAGAACCGATCAAGAGGAAATAGAATACTCAGACCTTAGCCCGCTCGTGAAGGAGGACGCTCGAGGCGTCCTGTGCGGAACGAGCATCGCGGCTTCGAGTCTGCTGCCATGAGAGTTGAGAGGAAGGAGCGCATGCACCAACAGTGGATCATCAAGCGCGGAAATTTACCGTGGGAATATCTGCTACCATAAGCGGATTACATAACAGACGCGGTCATGTTGTTCAACGCGTCGAGGACAGCGCAAGTGGCCAGCCACCAGGCCAGTGGCACTCGAGCTGTTATATCACCCTTCCGTCCACATCCTATGGACTCAACAACCGCTCCTTTTTACCCACAACTCTGAAAGCCCCAGCTGAAACTGTATTTCACTCTATACCATCCAAATACGCCCCGTTTCCCTACACGACAACTCAAGACGTGCGCAGCCCAGATCGCGACGGCCGCACAGGTCACCAATACTTTGACATGACCACCCTCGCCTCCAACGACGTATCGGATCTGCACGAAAGCCCAGACACGAATGAGGTTCCTGATCGCTCTCCCAGCCGCATAGGGTTCAGTCGTCCCCCATTACTACGGTCAAATACTGCAAACACTGTAATACCTCCGAGCATCATTACTAGTGACGACGACGAATGGGATCTTGAGATCTGCACAAAGGTCCCTTCATCTCTCATGCACGAACTGGATACAGGCGAAGAGCAGACTTTCCCGGAGGAAGCATTCAGCCCGTCCACCTCGTTTGACCAGCTCTACCCTGCGGGGCGGTTCAACTACTGCGGACTGTCTCGTCAGCATCTCGCTGACACGCGCAGCTACTGGGATCTGCGGCGCAGAAAATGGATGGAATGGCAAGCCGAGCAAGAACTCCTGGGCGACGGCTCCACGGCATACGATGGCATCGAGCCCACACTTGACCTGGAGCCTTCATTCCCTCCATCCTCGAATTCTCTCCAGACAATTACCGACGATATTTTACACATTCCTCCAGCGCTCTACAGCCCGCGCCTAGCCTCCGTTGACCCCAGCGCCCCCATATTCCCTCGTCTCGGAGACCTGCGTTCCCTCCACGATGCGCACTCCGTAGTTATGGACCGGGCGTTCTGCAATGTGCCCATGTACACCATCCGTAAGGTCACATTCTTGCACGAGATGCTGCATCTGGCACCTACGGATGCATGCCGCACACCCTTGTGCACCTGCACCTTCCTCGTGGAGGAGCACTCGTATCCTGACACGGATACCTCTCTCGCAGACACCTCTTTCGCGGCGGCCTATGATGATGCGGATCTGACCATGGTGGACTTCGATAACAGCGCTGGACAGGCTGCCCAGTGCACGGGCATTACCCCCGGCATCTCACAGTCTCTTGCCGAGATTAGCGGCTGGTCGTCCGATTGGCAAGCCGAAGAACTCAAGTCTCAGCAAACTATATACCCCACAGACACGGATGCCTCAGGCGAGGATTTGCGGACTGTCGTCTCTGCTGGCGTGGACGTCCTCGCGGAGGCAATGCAGGAAATCAGCCTCGAGGACGAGTCTCTGACTCCGAGGCCCACCTCGCGGAGGCTCCGGCGCCCCAAGCGCAAGGAGCCGCCAAAGTTCTTCTTCCAGGAGGACGTCGCGGACGAGTTCGGCTTCCTCGACGACTCGGATGAGTCTCTGTACGGCGAAGTTATGTCTCACTCGATCTCCGGGCCGTCTGCGCAGTTCATATCGAGGCGCACGCTGAGCCACTCGGATATGATGTATTATTAGTGTACTATCGGTCTCTCAGTCTCTCAGGTCTCTCAGGGAAAGTGAGTTTGAGTATGCGTATAATCTGGCTGCGCGCTGCACAGGCTAATATGTACGGCTTCACCCCATGTTTGCTTGTTCTACTGTGTCCGTACTGTACCTTCACGCTATTTGAGTACATTACGATACAATATTCCCCACAATTCGTGAACTGATGCCAGGGGATATGTCGGCAATCGATGCGGGGCATCGTAATAACCCGGATATGTGTTGTCTTTATGGACCTTCTTCTGCTCAGCGCGAGCTAAGATCGACGGAATTATCACAGTTTCGAATGATATACGGCTCGGCTACGCCGGAGGAATGAAGAGTGTCAACCAATGAGTTTGGCACTTCAAGATCTCGCCGCTCATCATCATAGATCCGAGGTGCACCTGCAATGTTTCAGCATACGGATCCATCACCAGGCTCGACGTTGTACTCACCGAACTCCGAGCTTGGGTTAGAGATCACAGGCGTGCTAGATGCAGCGGAGACAGAGGCTTCGTAGGAGGGCGGCACGTCGGGTGGCCGTTCGTCCTGTTCATGCCCTGGGCGTCCCCAAGATCCATGAACCCGGTAACGGCTGTCTGTATCCTGCTCATGTGTGGTCGATGAAGTATGAACGGATGACGCAAGAGGTGCAGGTTCCGCAGATCCCGGGATAACCGACGGAGAGGGATGTGCCCGAGGTGCATGACGGAGCCCCGAGGAGACAACTCGCAGTTTCGGTTCTCCATGCGGTCTTGCCTGGTCCCGTGTAGGAGTTGGGAGTGCACTGTTACTCTCCTGGCAAACACACGCCGATGATTTTGGGCTCTCGGGGGTGCCGAGAGAGCTTGGATTAGCGCTAGACACGATATCGTGACCAGGAGATGGTCTTCCGGGGAGGTCCAGCTCATCGCTGAGGTCGATACCGTGTACGGAGTCGACGTTGGTCCCTTCGGGATGCAGAGGACCTTGGGCGTCGCGAGGCAAGCTGTCGATTCGGAGAAACGTGCTCGACTGCCCTGGACAACCGCGCCAGCTCGACTGGGATGTTCCTGATGATGTCATTGTACATTCCACTGAAGTATATAGTGTTAGTTTGACTTCTTTCCAGCATGAAGAATCTCCCGCGTACCGTCTTGGGTCGCCGATGCTGTGCTCTCGCTCTTTCCGCAGGACCTTCGCCTGTACAGGAGATACAACATTACCACTATGACACCTAGCACCGAAGCACCAACGACGCCGCCTATAATCCCCGCACGAATCGCTGACGAATCTGGGCTTTTTGGTGGCGGCACAGGCAAGGGTACGGGTGTCGGATGCGGCGGCTGGGGGGACGATGTGGCTTCCATTGCGCATATCTCGAAATTAGTGACAGTGATGGAACTGGTGCCGGATTGGCTCGCGGAATTGGATAAGATAGAGTCGAGAGATGCCTGGGTATGATCTCTTCTGGAAGGAGCGGCGAGGTGGTATTCGTGGGAACGCGCTGAAGATGAGTCTGGTGAGGGTCTTGGGAGAAGCATGGTCGCTGGCGATCCATACGGTTGCCGTGGCATCTCGTCGTTTTGAGGTCATTTCTGAGCGGCTTAGCTGGTATACGGCTAGGTAGTACTCTCGGAGGCAGTTCAGGCTTCAAAAGGCATTTCCACACAGATCTCTGTGGATAGCACAGTATGGAACACCCGAAGTTCCACATCGGAGGTGTACGCATGTAGGTGAAGCTGTCTAGGTGATAGACGCAGTGTCGTGATGATGCACCAAGGGAGATAGAATGAAGGCGCCGCCTGGGCGCAGCTAGACAAAGGCTGGTCGTCTGCCACGACTAATACCCCTAGCTCCGGGACTGGGTTTGCAAGACGACGCAGGTACTCGTGAGATACCCTCGGATACAGCATTGGCAATTTTGCGAGCGTTCGTCTTAGACCAGAGGAGGAGGGTAGTGAACATACAGAGAAGGTAGATTGTTGCATAGATCCGGCGGATAATTCCCGGCAACTTAACGTTTCAGAGTCATAGAGCTTCCAGAGTTGTCGGAGTGTAGCTGTCAGGCAAGAGCTTCGCAAGATGTCCAATTCCATACCTAAGCGCCACGGTACTAGCATCTAGGACGAGAGCCGGGCACGTCGTCATAGGAAAGCAGGTATGGCGAAATTCGACGGATGTTCCCTTGCTCCTGTTAAACTACATAGTAAAAGACACGGAGACCTGGGGATAGACGATGCGCAAAGTTGGAAGCCGCAGAGGAAGTGACGGTAGCTCGCCTGACAGTCTGAAAGATGGTGCTGGCGATGCCATCGGGCAATCCCCCTTCCGCACCTTGCACAGGTTCCAGGAGGTGAGTCGGGAAATGCAGCCAACTACAGGATGGATGTGGCAGCCGTCAATCGATCGCGGCTCGGAGAACACGTCGATGCTACACCATCAGATGCTGACTACCATAGTGCAAGCTGTGCAACGTGTTAATCTTGCCCAGCTAGCAAGGACACGAGCGACTGCGACTCTATGTTTGTCAAGCACCGAAGTGAGCGAACGACTCGGAAAGAGTACTTGGTAAACGGAGAGAATGGAGGCTCCTACAGTATTATACCGGCCAATGGGATACTATGACTGGCCGGTGGGGCAATCGACTTCGCTGCTTCATCCACTACCCTCTCAGCTTCAAACAACTTACTGAACGCGAATAGCATCTGCTGGCTACAAGGTATCAGTTTTTCTGCATTTTATTGTTCATCATACTTCGACACTGCACCGAATACGTGGGAAATCTCAGATGGACGAATTTATTCATCAGGAGAATGTCGTATTTGCTTTCGAGCGCTTTGACGCCTTCCGCGCCACTTCCAGGCGCTCTCTCGCCCTTGCTGTGCGCGAAAGGCTGCGACAGCGGGCGGCAAGACGAGATCGTCGCCGATGTGCCTATGGGCGTACCCAGGCAACGTCAAACCCCGACCCACCTAAGACAGCAGATCTCCCTGCTGAGACTATCGAGTTCGCTCATCGTATGTTCGATGCTGCCCGTGAAGGCGAGACAGAGCTCCTGTCGCAAGCACTCAACGTAGGACTTCCTCCTAACTTGACTAACGAGAGAGGTCCGTCCTCACTCTTCCACTATCTCGTCGCGTCTCACGACGGGTTATCACAGGAAATACGCTACTCATGCTCGCAGCCTACATTGGCCACGCGGAACTTGTGCAGGTTCTGCTCGATAAGGGCGCAGATCCCAATCGCATCAACGACCGTGGCCAATCGCCCATCGCAGGAGCTGTCTTCGAGGGCGAAGACGACGTCGTTCGTGTCCTGATGACTGGTGGCGCAGACCCTCGGCGGGAACACCAACGGCGATTCAGACTGCGCGTATGTTTGGTCAGACAGACATACTAGAAGTGTTGGGTGCGAACGAGGAGGATATGAAAGAGACTACACCCTTGCCTCCTGGTCCACCCGCCGCAGATGCGTAGGTCCGGCGAGCGAAGATGGGATATTATCTTCTCGAGGTCGCTACATTCCAGAGTAAGCTCTGAACCGATACCACTCGAGTCATGTCGCAGTTCACTGTCACCGACGATCACTGTATCGACCATTGATATATATCAAAGAATTCGCTGACCCTCAACTCGAAGATCCTAGGCTTTGCGAATATTGCTCGGGGAGTTCTAGATGCAAACGCATTTGGGCATGGAGAATGGAAAGAAACAACCCGCTTACTGCCACTTCAGCTGTGAAAGAGCAGAACAGAACCGTGCTCCATACGAACGTATTTCATTCCAATGTGACGGTATAGACAAGTGGGGCTCGATAACATGGCAGTTGATCTTACGACCGTCGACTGCTTTGAACTAAATTCCCAGAGAACTATGAAGAAGACGGGCATAAGCAACTTGGTTGTTGCGGTGACGGAACGCCGTGGCGAGGACTCTAGTATGTATTGTTCCGAAATAGTTGCGAACCACGCGTGATACCCATACGGTCGCACGGGCCATCTGAAGGACCCCCGAATATGGCGAAATATGCTTTCTGGCGTCCTGCCAGCTGCCACAGCGCGTGGATGTTCAGCGTAAACACAATACATGCGGGCACGCAATCATAAACAAATCGTATGAATCAAGTAATGGCGTATTACTGTGTGCAATGTGAGAATCAGGTGGGACGATAATCAAACGAGTCGTAATACGTGATTCACTAAAGGAAAGGTCAATCGCGTGACCGGAATCATACAGAGACATAATGAAAATTCGTACAAATCGCCCGATAACTTAAGTGGATATAATCAAATCGAAAAACCAATGCATCGACTGGCATGTAGGTAGGAACAAAGTCTTTCCCCAAGTCCGCGAACTAGCACCTCAAGGCGTTAGCGACTGCCCTTGCTAGCAGCAGAGACTGGACTCACCATCCGCGCTATCGACATCTCTCAGCCCTGCGAAAAGTCGTCGAGCTGAGCAGCTACTTTAGCAAGGTGTTCGTGCAGGAGGTAGAATCCCTGATTGGATTGAGGTTGCTCTAGTGACATGACCCCGCTGCAGCCGTTGACTTGCCAAGAATTCTTGAGGTCACTTTCGGTCTTGTACAAGTCTGCAAATGCCACCCCTTTTCTGGGGGCTCCATAGCCGAAGTCATTGCCACGACGGAAGTTCGCATGGGTATCCGGAGCTGCGAAGACCTCCTCCCTAGGGGTGTAGGTGGGCCTTCTGCCTTGCGCTTCAGGGACATAAGTGGCATCCTTCTTCTCATCGTCCTGGCTGGATTCCGACTCGTCCGAAATCTGGCCTTCAGATCCGGACCACTCGTGGATGACCCAGTCTCTCTCCCATTGTCCATACATCCAATATTCGCCTGCAGTGGCCACGACGACCACGGATCTCTGGAACTGGAAGGCGAAGAAGACTAAGGTAGCCTGGTCATAGAGATCCATACGTGCCGCGAGGAGGGATTGTCCGAGCTTGCGTTTGAAGTGAGCATCGCTTTGAGTCCGACTGGGTCTAGGCTTGCATTCGACTAACATGGGCATACGCAAATAATCGACGTAGATGTTGCCCAAGCCATTATCGTACAAGGCATCATCTTCGACGTGAACGCGAGTTCTTAGTACAGCGAAGTCGACAATGAGGTGTTGCTCGGGGGCTTCATGGTAAGAGTCCGGGGAGCCGAGAGGTATATCGCCAACATCTGGATGCTTCCTGGCCGTCTCGAGATGGGTCTTCTCGTGAGTTCCCATATAGATATTAAACTGGGGCGCCACGTGAATTTCAAATATGTCCTCCGTCAGGTCTTGAAGGATTCGCCCCAGGGACAGTACCAATGGTACTCGAGCCGACGCGGGTTGGGACCATGTCCAGGGGCGAGGGCAATAGCGACCAGACACTTCTTGTGAGCGTATTTCGATGTGGCATGGCCTGGAAGTCGGAAGTTGTCTTTGAAGTTATGCGACATCGTGCGTGGAGTTACTGAGCTCGTATGGAAGGGGAGCGCGCGGCTGGAGGATTATGCAGAGCTTACCAGTTACGATGGATCAGGTGCCCTACTTATATCTTGATTATGTCGCCGTATTTCGGGCTCGGAAGTTGTCTTTGAAGTTATGCGACATCGTGCGTGGAGTTACTGAGCTCGTATGGAAGGGGAGTGCGCGGCTGGAGGATTATGCAGAGCTTACCAGTTACGATGGATCAGGTGCCCTACTTATATCTTGATTATGTCGCCGTATTTCGGGCTTACTATGGAACTTCCTTCTCAGAAGCATGGGAGAATTTTCGTCTTGGCATCAGCGGAGGTTTGAACACCATGCGATCTTGAGAATCGGATGATTAAGTAGATCAATCAACAGTCACACCATCATGATGTGGATGCGAAGAGTTTGCTCGTCCTCAGCTTTTTCGAGGGGCTATGAGCGCTGCATGCACTAAGTATTTCAGCCAAAGAACTGTTACGGTAGCTTCTGAACGTAAACATATTCAAATCGCAGAGTTGGAGAGAAGCGAACCGTTTGCTGTATTGATGTTGGAAGGCAGAGCCATCACTACTTCATATGATACGTTGCTCATCTGACTTTACAACAGCCGGAAACAATAATGACGGCATGCGGTAGTAATTTTGTGAGCTGCTAACCTCTGCCGCAACGAGTCGCTCCCTTCTGCGGCCGCACTCGCGTTCAAGGTGAGTTTGAATTGTGGCCCGGGCTGGTGCACACTGCACACAACCGAGAGGAAACGGCCTGACCGAACTTCAAAAGAACCAGCTCAGAGGACTATGGGTGAGACTATAAAAGCGGACCATAATTGCAAGAATGGTAAGTGCCCGTGATTGCTCCGAAGGAGTTATGAATTATGTCGCATGGTCGTGTGGTACGGTAGTGGGCGGCCGATTAAAAAGCTTCCAAATACGGCAAAATGTACTCACTGGCCGGTGTCTTCCTGGTTGCCACGTGACTGATACGTTGATATCATAAAGCGCGGGGTGGAGTGGTGCCAACACGGCGCCCAACATCTCCATTTGCTGAAAGTAATTTCCTGCCAGGCGTCCTTCGTAAGTTCCACTCGTTTCCTCTCTCAATATCACAGAACTGACATATGTTCTACGCAAAGGATTCGTAATGGACGAGCCACAGGAATGTCGGGACAAACAGGATGTTCCTCAGAGAGAAGTTACCCCTCGCCCCAAGGACATCAGACTCATGGCATATGGCTTCGCCTACAGCCCCGAACAGCTCATAGCATATGCCGAAAAGCACGGTCTTTGCCCAGAAGGCGTTGATAATGTCTATGATCATGATAAAACATTCCGCGCCTGCTTGCATATATTCCGTCGCCTCCGTCGCAAATGCCACTACACGGTATACGTGTCAACAGATGGGGATGTTAGTTCATGCTTTGCGATGGGGACAAACATGACAAAGGAGACGGCAGATATTGCTCGAGAACCTGCTACGGTGCAGCGCCTGAAGGATGTGCTCGGCTTGCCTGCCGATATCAAGCCGTATTGGTATGTTGTCGCCCCGATCTGATTGAGCCAATCTAGTGAGTCCTTGACGGCTTTTGCGCTCTGGTACTCTCTAAGCTTATATTGAGACGTTTAGCGAACGATCTACCCGTTGCAGGTTCCACGTGGTTCGTCCGTGCGTTGTGACTGTACTGTAAGGTTGGAAGTGGTTTTGTACAATTGGTGTCTTGTAGTACTCACAATGTTTTTTTTTCGTTCTTTACAACCGGATGGATTGTACTTCCTGTGATCTGAATTTCAGACGAGCATAAGCAAGGTTCCATTGTTCAGGGCAGACTGCACCAATTGTTCCGAATCAGACCCTCGGGCGGGAATTCCAACAGACAGCGATTCAGACTGCGTGTATGTTCGGCCAAACAGACGTCCTAGAAGTGTTGGCGAACGAGAAGGATATGAAAGAGACTGTACCCCTGCCTCCTGCCTCCTGGTTCACCCATCACAGATGCGTAGGTTCGGCGAGCGAAGATGGGATATTATCTTCTCGAGTTCGCTACATTCCAGAGTAAGCTCTAAACTAATACCGCTCGAGTCATGTCGTAGTTCACTGTCACCGACGATCACTGTATCGACCATTCATGTGTCAAAGAAATCGCTCTTAGAATTTGCTGTGTTCTGGAGCAATAAGAGCCCTTAAAACGTACCACTCGAGTCGCGTCAGTGTTACCCGCGATCATTATATATCACTGTGTATTTAATGAAGTCGACAGATGCGGAGAGCGCAGTCGGAACAAACGATACGAGTCGTCACAATGTACAATGCTAACATCAAATAGGAACGAAAGTGAACCGGTCATGATACATGATGCATGAACCATCGAAGGGAAGGTCATTCGAGTCACCTGAAACGTACAGAGGCAGAACGAAAGTTGGTACAACTTCACCCCATAGCACCAGCAGATAATATCAAGTGCCGAGTAAGAATGCGTTAGCCGGACGCAATTCCGGTGGCTCGCATGAACAAAGTCTTGAACCCGCGAACTAAAAGTGCAAGGCATCAGCGATGATTGTCTGTGTTAATAGCAGAGATTAGACTGACCATCTACGCTGTCAACATCCCTCAGCCCTCCGAAAAGTCCGATTCGTCGTGAGTGGCTACTTTAGCAAGATGTGTATGTAGGAGGTAGAATCCCTGATTGGACTCGAGTGTCTCGAGCAGCATAACCCCGCTGCAAGAATTGACTGGCCATGATTTCTCGAGGCCATTTTCGGTGTCATGTAAGGGCTGGAAGTTCACAGACCTTCTAGGGGCTCCGTAAGCAAGGCATTGCCACCGGTAGCTGGAGAGTCCTCGAACATAGGGTCTTCTTCTGGTGCCGCGGCGACGAGGTCCCCGTGCGGGACGTAGATGTCATCGTCCTTCGCAGTCTGCATTTGATCTTGGTATGACCCTCCAGGAGGGATATACGTGGGGTCTTTCTTCTCATCATCCTGATCTTCGTCCGAAGTCTGGCCCTGAGATCCGGACCATTCGTAGATGACCCAGTCTCTATCCCATTGACCATACATCCACCAGTCTCCTGAAGCGGCCACGGCCACGACGGAACGTTGGTACGGGAAGGCGTGAAACAGCAAGGCGGCTTGGTCATATAGATCCTCCCGCGCCTCCATGAGCGCAGTAGCAAGCGCTTTTTTGAGACGACTAGAGGGTTGATTCCGGCTAGGACGAGGCTTGCATTCGACTAACATGGGTATACGCAAATACTTGACATGGATATCGCCCGATTCGTCACCGTCGAAACTAGGCTCGATGCGGACGCGGGTGTTCAACATAGCGAAGTCGACAATGAGATGTTTCTCGGGGGCTTCGTGGTAAGAATCCGGAGAGCCAAGAGGCACATCACCACCATCTTGATTCTTTCTGATTAACTCGAGACGACTCTTCTCGTCGGTCCCCACAAAGATATAGAATTGAGGTGCAACGAGAATCGGAAGTATGTCTTCCACGAGGTCGTGGAGGATTCGCCCCCAAGCACCATACCAATAATACTCGAGGCCACGTGGGTTGGAACCGGTCCCAAGGGCGAGTGCAATAGTGATCAGAGCCTTCTTCCGAGCGTGCTCCGACTTGTTACGGCCAGGAAGAGGAAATTCACTTTGGAAAGGAGTCTTCATCGTGCGAGGAGCTACTAGGAACCACTGAGCTCGTATGGGAGGAGTCTGAACAGCCGGAGGATTGTGCGATGCTTACTGGGACTGTGAACCAGAAGCCCTGCTTATATCTCTGTCCAACGAGGCATTCCGGATATGCGGATATTTGCCTCTGTTAGGAGCATGAGAGAATTTTCGCCTTGGCATCAACGGGATTTTGCCTACCACACGTTCTTGAGAGTCGGACAATTGTGCAGATCAATCAATAATCACAATATCGTAGTAATTCAAAGAATTCGCCGATCCCAAACCAATTCGAGGACGCTGACCGCTGCCTGTAGTATCAATATCAGCTACAAAGCTGTTGTTCTGAAAGCTTCTGGGTATCATGATGAACGGAGAGAAACAAACCGCTTACTGCCACTGTTGCGGATGATTCCTGCTGTGGGAGAGCGGAATAGCTCTCCGCATGGTACGTTGTTCATCTGACCTGACAGTAGCCGCAAATGATAATCGATAACGCGGCAGTAATTTATGAGCCGTAGTGCTTCGCTGCCCGAGTTCCTCGTTTCTGCGCCTCATCGACGACATTCCAGTGTGCATGTGGATGCGGCTCTGAGTCCTGGCTGCCAGTACACATCACCAACTTGAAGCGGCGGGCCAACTTTCTAACCAAACTTCGAGAGAACCATTGGAGGATCGCTCCTCGAGCTTGAGCAAGTTAAGATGAAGGAGCGTCATGGCGAGGATGCCAACAAGCATCAATTGTTCGGAAGGTGCATGATCATGCCGCACGGGTCCCACGATCATCGAGCGGAGCGGCCATCTGAAGGACTTCCAAATTGGGCGAAATATGCTCATCGGCGTCTCCCCGGTGACCGCTGATATAAAGCGTGGGGGTCGGATACGCAAACCAGAGCAATTCAGCGCCTCCGTTACTCCAAGTCATTCCTTGCTAAGCGTCTTCTCAGTATCTTTCGTGAGTTCAATAGTTCTCTTTTTTGTGTCTTTGACACTACGTAACTGACACATCTTTCCCGCAGAAGACACGTAATGGATAAATCACAGGATCGCCGGGATACACAGGATGGCCCTCAGAAAGAGCTCCCCCCTCGGCGCAAACGTATCAGATTCATGGCATATGGTTTCGCCTACAGTCTCGAACAGCTGATAGAATATGCCGAGAAGCACGGCCTTTGCCCAAAAGGCGTTGACCCGGATAGCCTTCAGGATCATGATAAAACACTCCTGGCCTCCTTGCATATATCCCGTCGTCTCCGTTGTCGAAGCCGTGTCACGGTATATGTGTCAAAAGAAGGAGAAATTAGTTCATGCTTTGCTACGGGCACAAACGCAAACAAGGAGACGGCAGACCGTGCTCGCGATCCTGCTGCGTTGCAGCGCCTGAGAGACGTGCTCGGCCTGCCCGCCGATACCAAGCCGTACTGGTACGTTATGACGCCATTCTGATTGAGCCAATTTGGTGAATCCTTGATAATTCTTGATCTCCTTGACTCTCCGAGCTCACATTGAGACGTCTTAGTGCACGATCCACCCGTTGCAGGTTCCACATGTTTCGCTGTGCATTTTGTTTGTCTTGAGAGGTTGAACGTACCTTTATATAACCAGTGTCTCGTATTACGCACGATGCCTCTTCGTTATCTACATCTCAATATATGCAGTTGCTATAATCTGTTGTTCAGAGAAACATGAGCGAGATTATATTGAGTTCGAACTGCCGCATGACCGCACTGTGCGGTCGAGAGTGGCCATTTGATAAGTAAACAATGAAAAGAATGGTGCGAGATGGTGGCACTGAGCGACCCGGCACCTCGTAAGTCACTCCTTGTCAACCTTCCCCTTTGAACATAAAACCAGAGACAAAGATGTGGTACATGGAGAAACCTTGCAAGCAAGGTGACTCCTATCAACGAGACCTCGCGAACTGATCGCGATCCAGGGCGATGACAATGGGTATATGCCATATCTGTTCATCGAGTACAATACATTAAGTACTGTAAAAGCATGTTCTCCGAAGTGTACGAATATCGACAGCGAAAATAAATAAACGACGAGAACATATCCCTGCTATACAGGGACACCAAGTGGTGTAGCGTAATGTAATCTGGCGCCTCTGTACAGCACGACAGACAATAGCTCACAGAAAGTAGTTCGGAGAGAGTCTCAGCAGCTGCAGCCTCCGGGGGACTCTTCGTTTAGGTTGCGTCCTGGGGTGACGGTGCCAGCCTTGGAATTCCCAGACGGTTCTGGTGCCGAATCGAGTCTACAATGAAATCAGTTATGGAGAACAAAAGATGGATGAAAGAGTAGAAATAGACGTACGTTTCTTTGATTTGCTTGGACATTGTCAAGAAAGCCTCCTCGACGTTAGTGGAGTTCTTCGCCGACGTCTCCAAGAATGGTATTTGGAGCTCGTCTGCGAATTCCTGTATTTATCGGGCGTCCGTAAGCGACGTGCAGACATGAATTTGGAAGAGCGACGGACCTTTGCAGTGCTGTAGGCGATGACCTTTCTCTCGACCAGGTCAGATTTATTGCCAAGCAGCAGCTTCTTGACACCCTCCGATGCATATCGGTCGATCTCCTGCAACCATCCCTTTACATTCGCAAACGAATCTGGAAGAAGAAGTTGAGGCCAAACATAAAGTCAACTCAAGGTGTGCAGACGCACCGTTGTCAGTTACGTCGTAGACGACGACGATACCATGCGCTCCTCGGTAATATGCAGCAGCAATCGTCCTGAACCGTTCCTGTCCAGCAGTGTCCCACTACAAGCCGAACATCACGGTGAATTGTTGGTATCACGATGTACACCACGCCCAGACGCGTACTCACAATCTGGAGCTTCACCATCTTGCCTTCCATCTCAATCGTCCGGATTTTGAAATCAACGCCAATTGTACTGAGATAGCTGTCCGTGAATGCATCCTCGGCGAACCGGAGCAGCAGACACGACTTCCAAGCATGACACGTCAATTCGGATTTCTAAGGACAGCCGGAAGCATTCTTACTTTCCCGACCCCCGAGTCTCCAATCAGCAACAGCTTGAACAGAAAGTCGTAGCCGTCAGGCATTTTGTTCGTTGGAATGTAGGTCGGCTGGTGGGCTTATATGGACCTGGTGATTACGGGTGGGAGTTGTTACGCAACACCGCCTTGCTGTGTTTCGGGCGTTGGCGCTAGGTGGCTGGAGACAGGAGACTGGCGGTGTACAGCCCGCGATCCCCGCAGCGGCTTTGCGCGCAAATGCAATGCTTTCAAGACAAACATTGGGCGTATTTTTGTGACAGACATAGTCGGCAAATTCGGCCTTCAGGAGGGACGACGGCCGAGCAGAGGGAGACAGCTGCTCGCCGCCTGGGACCGGTTGTTTGTTTCGGAGGCCGTTGCCAAACAAACACTTCGCAGTGCGCGCCGCGGCTTCGCGCTCTTTCTCATCATTTCTCTGTGTTCTAGCTCGCTTTACAGCCTATTAGGCTTCCGTATTTAATGAACGCCCACTGGTACTTTTTCACGTCGAAGGGCGGATCTTTCATATACCATGACTCCTCTCACCTGGAACGGAAGCGCCTCTTCCGACTACTACGATAACGACCCCGAATTCGTGCAAGCGCTCGAAGAACTTCAGCTGCCTGAGGAGAAACATGAACCTCAAATCAAGGGTTCAGAACACGATCAACGTGGTCTCCCATCGCCTACGGCCACCAATGACAAGAAGCGTGCGCGCTCTCCGGAGTCTGACGAAGAAGACCCGCGCTTTCGGCCAGTGCTCGCATCTGTAGACACTGGTGGCGCGGAATCCTCATATCTAAAGTCCTACACTTATGGCGCCTCACGATTTGGTGAATTCTCGGAGTATATGGCTCGCAAGCGCGCAAAGTTGCAGATTCAGAATTCCGAGCTGGATCGTGGCGAAGGGCAAGCTGGCAGGAGTCAGATTTTCCGTGGGTTGCAGATATATGTGAGCATAATTGAGTCTATGCGTGGTGTGAAGTGCTGATCTCTGAGCAGATCAATGGATGGACCGAGCCATCCGTTCAAGACCTTCGGCAGCTCATCATACAGCACGGTGGCATCTACCACGCATACTTGGACAAGAAGGGTCTTGTGTATGTGTTTCCACATGTCTTTTTGTTCTAATTATGCTGAGGTGGTCATGATATGCAGTACTCACATCATCACCTGCTCCTTGACCCCTGCCAAGATCCGCGAATTCAAGCACATGAAGGTGGTCAGACCGGAGTGGCTTGTCGAGAGCGTGAAGGCAGAAGCTCTGCTCCCGTGGCATGACTATGTATTTCGACCTACCGAGAGGCTGGAAGCGTCCCAGGGCAAACAAGTCGCGCAGAGGTCCCTATTTGAGACGTTTGTATCCCAATCAAAGAAGCCACAGGACGGTCCTAGCTCTCCGTCGTATTCTACTTCCATTGCCGAGCTTGAGGCTTCCGCAGTATCAACAGCAGGGCCATCGCATCGTCTTGCTCAAGCGTCTGGTACAGCTACGCCACCTCGGTCTCCCACAAAGGTCGCCCAAGTGCCTGATCCGGTTACACCACCCCGATCTCCTATGAAACCTGCTCCAAGTACATCTTCCGAACCGCTCTACACCACTGACCCTTCTACCCCGGAACAAGCCGCCCGCGTACCAGGATATGCTGCGCATGCATCCAACCCAATCGCCCAGCGCGCCATGGCCGACCCTGCATGGCGTGCCGCGCACACTTCTGTCGCGCCGGACTTCATTGAGGGGTACTACAAGAACTCCCGTCTGCACCATCTCTCGACATGGAAGGCGGAGCTGAAGAACATGGTCATGGAGGCTCAGGAGCAGGCGGAGAACGGCGGTGCGTCTGTCCTGGCGCGGCTGGGAGAGGGCGACGGGAGTGTGGTCGGGAAGATCGTCCAGGAGAACATGGACGGAACGGGCTTCAGGACCTCCAGCTCGGATGATGTGAGCATGCGCGGGGCGCGGCTGGAGATGAAGCAGCCTGGGAAAGGTAAAGGGAAAGAGCGTGCGCTGGAAGATGACCAAGAGCGGGTCATCATGCATTGCGACTTTGATAGCTTCTTTGTCTCCGCTGGCCTGTTGGATCGACCGCATCTGCGAGGGAAGCCGGTGGTGGTGTGCCATTCGCAAGGCGCTCAAGGCGGGGCATCAAGTACGAGTGAGATCGCGAGTGCTAGCTATGAGGCGCGGGAGTTTGGGATCAAGAGTGGCATGAGGTTCGTGTTGGTCCATAAATCTTCCTCCGTACGTGTACTCATTGACTGCCCCGCCAGCTTGCAACAAGCTCGCAAACTATGTCCCACCGTGTTGACCATGCCATACGAGTTCCATCGTTACAAGCAATTGTCGTTGCAATTCTATACCATCTTGATGGCTCATGCGGACGATCTGCAAGCAGTCTCCGTAGACGAGGCCTTGATCGACGTCACGAGCAGTGTCGGCCGTATCAAGTCGGAAATCGCCCAGAGTCAGGACCCGAGTTCCTCTCCAGCCGACCCTGCCAAAGAATTCGCTGAGGCTATTCGAGCTCAAGTCCGTAAAGTGACCGGCTGTGAAGGTGAAGCGAGCTATTCTTCTGATACGTAGCGGGACACGCTTATTCATTAGGATTACAGTCAGCATCGGTATTGCTCACAATATTTTACTCGCACGTCTTGCATCTCGGAAAGCCAAGCCAGCCGGTTCCTTTCATATTTTCCCCGCAGATGTCCCCGAGTTTCTGGCCCCGCTCGACATCGATAATCTCCACGGCTTCGGTTACTCGGCGCATCAGAAGGCGCAGGAGAAGCTCGGTGCTACCAATCTCGGAGAACTTGCCAAGAAGAGCAAGGCGCAGCTTTGCGACGCTCTTGGTAAGGGGACTGGGGAAACGCTATATAAAGCTATCCGAGGGATTGATGAACGCAAGCTGGAGTCTGACAAGCCGCGGAAGTCTGTCTCGTGCGATGTCAATGTGAGTTTCATGCGGACCATTACAGCTGCCTTGTGAAATTAATCCGTATTCAGTACGGCATACGGTTCGAGAACAATGAACAAGTCGAAATATTCATGTATCAGCTGGCAGAGGAAGTAGCCAGGCGCCTAGATGCCATTGACATGCGCGGACGATCGCTGACGCTGAAGATCCTAAAGAGACATCCGGAAGCTCCAGTAGAAGCACCGAAGGTATGATCTCACCATGCAGTCGTCTGCATCTACTCACTCTACTCGTGCTCAGTTCATGGGACATGGTCTTTGCGAGACTTTCACAAAACAAAGCACACTCATCGCGCCTGGAGGGCGCGCGACAAGCGATCCTAAGCTCATTGGCGAACTTTCTTGGCGACTACTCAAGAGTTTCAACTTCGATCCCAAGGAGCTGCGAGGTATTGGGGTGCAGATACAAAAACTCGAGAAGACTTCCGCCACTGCAGCGACTGAGCCCGGCCAGGCGATACTACCTTTCAAGGCTGTGGAAAGTCCAAAGCGTGGCGCTGACTCTGCGAGCGCCGACCACCCGCAGGCCGTTGAAACAAGTCTGGACAAGCCATTAGTTGTGGTGGAACCGCCTTCTCAGGAGGATGATGCGCAAACGGTCGAGAAGCCTGCGCCAAAACCAGCTGCGGCTCCGGACTTGGATCTACCTTCGTTCTCCCAGGTCGACATGTCTGTCTTCGAGGCACTGCCAGCGGATGTCCGGAAGGAGCTCGAGGACGAGTACAATCGGCGCTCCATCACTCCCGGACTGAGCGACACCGCCGCGCGCAGCCGTTCACCTTCCGTGCAGCCTTTACCGGCCGGAAGGAAACACAGGCTCCTCGTCAAGGGCACGAACCTCAAGCGCATCACACAGCAGCTCGCGCCGCGAAATCGGCCCAAGACCTTGACAAACAAAGGCAACCTGTTCGTGCGCGGAAAACAGGCCGGGCCGTCCTCCCTGCATATCTCGGAGAATGAGCTGCGCAAGCTCGACATTGATCCGGTCGTCTTCGCTGAGCTACCTGTGGAGCTGCAGCGCGAGGCGCTCGCGCAAGCCCGTAGCGCCAAGGCTCCCGGCGCGGTGGTATACTCACAGCACAAAGTACTGAAACCCAAGCCAAAGAAGAAGCAAACTGGCATTCGTCGCGCGCCTCCTCCAAAGGCGAGATTCGCCGACCCGCCCTCGCTGAAGCAGCAGGGCAAGACGAAGGGCACCAAGCTGTACTTCACCGAGAAGGAAGACGTGCAGCGCGTGATTGAAGACTGGGTGAACGGGTTCAGGGAGTACCCGCCCAACCAGGGAGATATCGACTTCTTCGCAAAGTTCCTCGTCCGGTGCGTGGATAGCGCGCGATCGTCGGACACAGGGGTCGAGCGCGCGGTCGCGGTGACGAAGTGGTGGCTGATCCTCCTTAGGAGGCACTTTGGAGTTTGGGAGCATGCGCCGGAGCCTGGCTCCGAGGACAGCTCGGCCGGTGCTGTTACTTCCGAGGCGGTTGGGCGGGCGTGGTGGAAGGCGTTCCGGGAGGTCAAGGGCAAGATGGACGAGGTTGCACGGAGGAGGTTCGGCGGCTGCTTGTCACTGAGGTGACATTTCTACCACGGCTGGAGAAGGTGAACCGGGTCGAAGTCATATGCCTGGGACATTGTAGGGAAAGAAGAACGCTGTACGACGAGGTTGGATTCGTGGAAATTGTGCTGCAACAGAGGCGCAAGATTGGCTCAAGGGCTTTTATTACCCGGGTTCGACATCCGTAGTTAGACCGCAGCACAGATGCTAGTGGGTCGGCAGGCGATCAAGGGCTTGATGGCGTTGCAGGAGCGTGCCGCCGCACAAGTACCGTGGGGGGGCTGATGCCAGACTACCGTACGTCGTGATATGCAGAAGCTCATTGCGGATCAGGAATATTGATTGTGTCTTGCAGCGCTGGCGTGCAACGGCTGGTAGGCGATACAGATACTGGGTATGTGGCCGCGATGAGCCGTCCAAATCCGGATGTCAACTGAGACGAAATCACGGAGATTGTGGAAGAGGGATCTTGACCCAGCAAGGTACGGAGCCCGCCCACTGCGATGTCCTTCACAGATCTGTGTGTAAGAAACATCGTCAAAACCGAGGGCAGCCGTACTGACCAGTGCACCAGCCTCCGGAAGAGGTGCACGAAGTTGATTCTACGGCGATCACAGATTCTGCTTGCACTCTGGGATAATTGGCGAGCTCGACGGACACGAATCCGACCGATGAGAATGCGGAGACCAGGGATGTGTAGACTGCGTGGTCGGACTGTCACACAGCAGCGGGGAACCAGTGAGCGGGAGGAGGGTGCACTGGTTATTCTTCATTGAGTGTTTGATCTGAGGTCGACGACGAAGACGCAGGGTACATACGTTGAGCGTGCGTTTTTCCTATGCGAGCGCAAGGTATATCATTTATACGGAACGTACGACGCTGAGCAGCGTGAGGCTGCTATCGTACAGACGAAATAATGGCATTCAGGCCTTCAGGCTTCGTTCTAGCAGCTTATGAGCTGCCCAGGCGTACTAGTTCTGGTGACGTAATACAGCTGAGTGCTTAGCGCACAGCGCACAGCGTCCGAGCAGGGCGAGCGGCGTGTCCAGATACTATCTACGTCCTCTACCACCATACAACAGCCTCCTGCTCATCTCCAGCCATCTCTACTAGCCAAAGATCCACCCCATGTTCCTGTGAGGAGCCGGGGGTAACAAATGGGACTATCCAGGACCGCCCTCGACCGCCTGACAGGCTAAGGCTTGATGGACGCTGTGCAGGTCTTCCCTGAGTCTGCATCCGAGACTGCGTCAAATGAGCCGCATGTATCCAGCGTGCCTTTCGGACCATTGGCATGCTGCACGGTTCTCGGGCGGCTCGGCTGCACGGCGTTCACTAGTTGTGGACATTCTCGTCGAGGCCACTTGCTCGCGGGCGGTTTTGTCGACGAGACCTCTGTGCAGTGACTCTCATTGTTGATGGTATAATGACCACGTCAAGCTGCGTTTTGTCTGGTGGAAGCAACGCCGGCATCCATGACCGCGACCCTCCTTCCCAAGTGCTCAGGCTACTTTGTACTCCGATCTGAATTCCTACCGTTCCTGTCACTCTCCTGACGACTTGCGAGACAGACTGTTGGAGATGCGCGAGAGGGTTTCTCGGACATCGCCCGCAAGATTAACGGGTTACAGACCATTTTCTCCGAGTACAAGCGGGATGTGCCTCCCGACATTCGTATGGACCTCGAACGCTTGTCAGAGTGAGTTTTGACACTGTAATCCACGACCGCAGCAACCTGACGGCAGGCTCATAGGCAGCTCGTCTCCATCAAGAGAATCATCGAGGACAAGAGAGGACGTGGACAATTCAGGCGCACGATCGAGGCATTGGCCGATATAAAAGATATCGAGACAGTCTTCGGGACATTGGCGACCATGGTAGAACATATCCAAGTAAGCTATACTGATATCTAGATTGTGTCTATCGCTGATCCCCAATGTCAGCTCAAGTGTATCCTGGAGACTTTACGGAAGGTTGAAGAGATGGCGGTGACAGGCAAGAGCTTCCAATACCGATGCAGGATCGTGCTGACCCTTCCTAGATGTGCTCGCGAAACTGCAGCCTATCCCGGGCGCTGGAATCGACGCCCAAAACGCCGCCGCATGCCTGGACGGCACTCGAGTCCGTCTTCTGCAAGACTTGGACAAGTGGAGCAAAGACCCTGATGCAGAGCGCATATTCTGGGTCGACGGCATGGCCGGCACGGGCAAATCGGCCATTGCGCGCACGTTCTGTCACAGTACCCTCCTCCAGGACAGGATGCTCGGCGGCAGTTTCTTCTGCTCTCGCGGGACAGTCCGAGATGACGTGAAACGCATAATCCCGACTCTCGCAATGTCTCTATCTCGTCGGGATGAGGAGTACAAGAAGGCGCTGCTCGATGTTCTACGGGTGTATCCGGATGCCGCACACGACAAGTTCGAACTGCAGATCGAACGTCTCCTCGAGAAGCCTCTTCGCAGCGCGTTCGGCGACACACCGCCTACCTTGGTTCTGGCCATAGATGCACGCGATGAGTGCTCCGATGCCAGCGCCACGGAGCTCATGTTGAATGCCCTCGTCTCCAAATCTCCCCGTATTCCTATTAAATTCTTCGTCACCTCCCGTCCAGAGCGCCACATTCGAGCTCAGCTCGAGTCCAGGCAGTCCAACTTCCGCCGCATTCTCCGGCTGCACGACATCGAGGATGACCTCGTTGAGGCCGACATTTCCCGGTACCTTACCAATCTTTTCGAAGGGATGCGAGCTCAGTGGAACGCATCGGATCCATCGTATGAGTTTCCGCTGGCCTAATCCCGCCGACATCGCTATTGTCACGAAGCACGCTGGCAAACTCTTTATCTACGCATTCACGGCCATGGAATATGTCTGACAGGATCCGATTTGTCGCATGTTCACCAGACGGCATCCGCATTGTCTCCAGCTCCCGTGACGGGACGATCCGGGTGTGGGACGCGAGGACCGGCGAGGAGTTGCTCAAGCTTCTCGAAGGACATACTGATGAGGTCAATTCCGTCACATTCTCACCAGACGGCACGCGCATTGTCTCTGGTTCAGATGACAGGACGATCCGGGTGTGGGACGTACGGACCGGAGAGGCGTTGATGAAGCCGCTCGAAGGACACACTGATCGGGTCAGGTCAGTCGCATTCTCACCAAACGGCACCCGGATTGTCTCTGGGTCTAGTGACAACACGATCCGGGTGTGGGACATGAGGACCGGCGAGGTGTTGGTCAAGACTCTCGAAGGACATACTGATGAGGTCAATTCCGTCGCATTCTCACCCGACGGCATGTACATTGTCTCTGGTTCAGATGACAGGACGATCCGGGTGTGGGACGCTGATATTGACAGAGCAGATGCAATGTCGCATGCCGTGGCATTTTCTCCACATCAACATGGGCTATGGTTTGGTGTCGGACCATCTACAGATGATAATGCGGATTCTTCTCCACTAGCATCTACATCATCCTCGCAATCCGGCGTCAAACAGCTGTCATTATCGCCACTCCGTCAGGGGTCACAGATGGACCACTCGTTTGAGCCAAAATCCCTATACGAGGGAAGCGGAGTCGGTGATCCTAGAGACATATTCTCATGGGATTCGGATTCAGGATGGGTCAAGGGTCCACACGGAGAGCTTGTCCTGTGGGTTCCAGAGGAATACCGTTCAACTATGTGGTGGCCACGCAATACCCTCATCATCGCACGGTCCAGAGTTGCTTACGACTTGAGTCGTTTCGTTCACGGTACGGAGTGGACGCAGAGCTATACCCCGTGACCCGAGCCTGCCTTGACCTCGTTCGGTTTCCTCTGTATGAGGCATGCCATATCGGACTCTAGCTAGATCGCCCACTTGCTTTGGCACATTAGCCCTGCAGCTTGCATCTAGATCGTCCCGGTATATGCCATTTATCTATGGGTAGAGACATTCGGACGGACATGATCCCTAAGATAGATGCTCCCCGTCGATCTCTAAGAGAATGTATTATGTAACTCTTCCACAGAACAGGATTTTACTCCCTTCAATATTAATGACTGAGGCTGCTCGACGGAGTTATTCATGAACAGATGCGAACGAGATAGTAACAAAACACGTCCCACGGGACTCACAGGAGCAGATTCGCTGTTAAATCTATCGAGACCTGTTTCGGTTGGCTCGTGCTACTGTTCCCGAGCTCCCACTCTGCGAGACACATCTGCGAGGTAGCGTCAGCAGAAGATCAGCGCTGCTGCGACCAAGTACTACCATGTCTCGTGCCTTAGCCGAGCAACCAAGGACGTGTTGGTACAAGCTAGGCTGTGGAGGAAAGCCAAGACTCGAGAGCGGCCGCTCAGGCTCATGCAGCGCGTCGCATTCTGCACCAGCGCAGCGCACAGTTTGCATGTGGTTCTCCTTCCCTCATCTTCCCGATGCCGCTGCGCGCGCATGAGCCAGACAGAACAGGACGGACCCCATTCAAGTTGGCCTCTGGCTGTCTCGGTCGTTTCGTCCATGGGCTTTCCGCTATACTGCAACGGCCTGGGGACGCCTTCCAAGTCAATACACACCGTCTCTTGATAACGCCACTCGAGCGATGCCGTCCAACAGCCAGTGCATACACACCTTCTCCAAGTTCTTCGCGATCTCCGAGCATAGCCCCACGTAACATTCCTCATAGGCTCAGCATCTACCAATGAAGCTGTGTAGGTGCCTCAGGCGCCATGGCGCGGCTCGTCTTGATCAGCGTGAGGATTCTGACGATATGATTCAGTGACCTCCCATGACTCACATTCTTCTCAGATTCCGGGGTGCCTTGGAATTACGTGCCTCGTATGCATTGTTTTGGTAGTGTGAACCGGATGTCACGACCTTGATCGCTGGGTACAGGAGATTTGTCAGTGAGCTCACCAGGGACGGTGACCTAGGTCCTCGGAGCCTCCACAGCATCCTCACTGGCGGTAAGCGAGCCCGGGTGCATTTGGGTGAGTGCATGGATGGCAGCTGCGATTCATGAACCGGTGGCCAGTTCTAGAGAACGAGCATGATGATCGGGATATGGGGCTGAGTGGCCCATTGCAGGTAGAGCAAATTGCTTAGGCGGCGAAGGTGGAGGCTTAGCGGGTGAAGCCTTTCGAAAGGACGGCGTCTTCTACGCCCCGAAGGCAGTATTCGAAGTATCATTCGACAGAGTAGCAGATGTGAACACAATACGTACTGTACAGCGTTCGTGAAGTTCGCCCACTTTTCATGCGTCGTCTTGAAGGGGATGTGCTGACCACAGTTTGGTGTGCAGTCTCAAGCACCTTGACATGATGGGACGTCTCCTCCAGGCTCCAGCATCCCACGCGAGGAGCTGTCCTACGTAGTACGGAATTAATTCATGAGCAAGCGTCCGGACATATCGCGGTCACGTGCCGCAAGCCTTCTTTGGCAGACCGTGCGCCACATGTGGCTGTGCAGACGCGTTCGAATCGCATCAGCGACTCAAGAGGACGCGTCCTCGTTCCTCGGAATGCGCTGCTACTTAGAACTATCCCATTCGCGGCCTCAGGCTTTGAAGTCTTTGTGCTCCTGCAACATGCAGAGTATACGCTCTATCGCGAGCAAGGGATTGTTGAACGCTAGAGTACGGACGCGAAGCGTCCCGTCAGTCCGAGCGTAGTGCGTCGAGGACTATATTATATACCTAGAGTACGGACGCGAAGCGTCCTACAATATTGTAAGTATATGGAATGTACTGTAGGTAGATTAGGAGCTTACCCGTCAGTCCGAGCGTAGTGCGTCGAGGACTGAGGGGAAAGCGTAGCTACGTGGCGTTGGACTATATTATATACCTAGAGTACGGACGCGAAGCGTCCTACAATATTGTAAGTATATGGAATGTACTGTAGGTAGATTAGGAGCTTACCCGTCAGTCCGAGCGTAGTGCGTCGAGGACTGAGGGGAAAGCGTAGCTACGTGGCGTTGAATATGGACGCGCGTGAGATTATGTAAGCGTGGTAGAAGGTATAGTACGAGTATAGTAATGGCTATGCTACGAGTGAACGGCTTACTGCAAATGCTTCAACAGGGATATGTCGGAAGAGGAGTCCTGAGGACCGTGAGCCGCAATCATCGAGGACGAGTGAGTGTTGTACTTGTCTGCTATCATGCGCGATCTGACGAGGGGTTCATCAAAGGATCGGCAAGTTGACATTTGCTATCGGGCTCAAGCGGCAGCCGGGCTGCTACGACTTCACGGTGAGCCGTCCTTCCTCTGCAGCGGGCAGATCTACGAGCAGGGCGCGGACATCGGCGGGACGTGGCGAGATAACCTCTACACAGTGAGTCGCCTTCTTACTCAGGCTGATGAAATACTTCTAATGCGCGCCACGCGCAGGGATACTACTCGACGCCCCGACGCGCTGGTACAACCTCTCCGCGGAACTCAGCCCACGCTGGTCCCCCAGCCCGAGATACGGGTCTACTGGAGCCTCGCGGAGAAGTACATGCTGTACGGCCACGCCGAGTTCTTTGCATGTGTGCTCTTCGCGTTCTGAGGCACCCGCTGCACGGTGTTGATGCTCTTCATCTCGGCGGTGGGCTCGTTAATGGAGCAGATCTTCCTGCCAGATTCTCAGGGGCGCGAGCGGTTCAAGGGAAAGCTGTTCCATTCCGCAATCTGGACCCATAGGTCGACTGGAGCGGAAATCACGTTGTAGTGACTGAGAATGGACGGTTTGGGTGAGTCGCACCTGAACAACTATAGACTCTGATGTGTCCGTGCGACGCTACATCCCCGCTCTGTAGCGCTCAGCTCGTCCTGGAGATCGCAAAGGAGCTCGGGATCAGCGTCGCCCACTTCTGCCGCACACTATCTTGGAGACGGTGTCGGAGGCTGCTCTGTAAGCGTGCTGTGCCGAGCTTGACGAGCGGCATGCTTCTGTACAGGAGCAGCTCGCCTCGGCTGCCGCAGATCGCGATGTCGTCGAATAAGAGCTCGCCCGCCCTAGCTACATCCCCGGCAATAATACCGACCTCGCCCACGGCTTCGATAAGGATAGCATGACGAACAATTCACTTTGTCTCGAAGACAAGCGCACTGTACGGCTTCCAATCGGACTCAAAAGTGATTACACCTCGCTGACTCGGCCAAACTCGGTGGAGCAAATGATGCCCTCATACTTGCGCGTAGAATCGAAGGTGAGACTTTCCAAGAGGATAAGGTGGCTAGTCGCCTGTCACGAAGGAACAGTGGCTTGTGGACGGATCGTTCTGTGACCTGTGGGTTCTCTTGCAGTCTGCAGATGACTCACATGTATGACATTGGCTAAATATATGCAATACGGCATGCTTATCCGAGGGAGACTCTTGCGTCGAAGCCCTTCCGCTGTGGCATGAAAGTATCATGTCGTCTCGTTGATCTCGGGGTCAATATCTCAGTGTCCCTTCGCAAGCTCCTCGTTCGCGGCATTCTCCGTGGTTATTCTCGAAGGACGACCCCGACAATCGCTATCTTCAATGTTCGCAAACCGCCGAACTTCGTGAGTTCCACGCTCATCAACAAGCCTGGAACAAGACACACGGAGGTCGCCCTTATCATCTCGCTCATGGTGGTTGAACAAACT
The DNA here is from genome assembly GCA_001687445.1 of Obba rivulosa. NCBI lineage: Eukaryota > Fungi > Basidiomycota > Agaricomycetes > Polyporales > Gelatoporiaceae > Obba > Obba rivulosa. The sequence goes on from KV722582.1 coordinate 29,079, forward strand.
ATGAGACTTGGTAGAGGACGGCCTCTACCGTATACGGTGCCTGCCTTCGTTTACATATCCCATCCCCACGACGCCTTCACTTGCAGCCAAAATCATTACCCCATTCTCATAATGGCAGTGTGGAGTTGTATCCGTTCCGAATGGCACTGACCCACATCATCTCCGGAGTTGAGACGTTGCGGGGGCACATCCAGTGAGAGGAATGGGCCTGCATTGGCAGTTGATCCCGCAAGGGCGCGTGGAGTTGGTTACGCGTACAGTCAAATTGGAACACGGCAGTATGGGTGCAGTTCGAAGAATCGTGCGACGACCGGACGTCGCGTTGAGAAGTCGGGCGCGCAGCTCTGGAAGACCCCGTTCGTTCGGGAAGCTCCTACCTCGGTCAAGTGGTTGGTTCAGCCATAGTGTCCCCACCCCGTCGTCATATCACCTGAACTTACTAGAGCAGCGCGGCTGGATTAAGTGACGATGTAAGAAGACTGTACAAATCGGCGCAGCACACTATTGAAAAGTTGGGAATCTGCGATTTCTGGCTTCATTTTCAAAATCGCCCGAACAACGCGCCCGAGCGCGTCGCCATCCTGGCTGCACGAGTGCCTTCCGGGGGATTATAAGGTGCGCGTCGTGTTTCTTCTCTCAGTCTCTGCTTCTCTGCGCTCGCGCGAGTCCCTGGCATAGGAACTGTATCAAATTCCGACACGGACGAACCCGAGGGTGTACCCCGGGTCGGCGGCTGCCGCGCGGCGGGCGTCGTCAGATTCGTGCGTCGTATAAGGCCTGAGGCAGGAGAGAGCGCTGTTATGGAGATGTGCTGTCGCGAGCGATCTGCGGGCGTTGGAGCGAGCGGAAGCTCCGAGAACGACAGGCGAGAACGGCTTGCAGGGGTGTCACCGCGCAACCGAGCAAGGATTACCTCGTCTTGCTCATCTTCGTCATCGAGGGTGAGAGGCTGGTATGTAGTACGGCTGAGGTGCACGTTACTCGATGCGTCGCGCGATACAGGTCTTGAAAGAGTGTGAGCAGAGACAGCAACAAAAAGGCTCTGTTCCACGCGCTGGTCATCGCTGTCCAGTTCCTCCTTCGGCGACTGCTGGACAATTGCACTGGGTGCGCCGCTCTGAGGAGCGCTCTCCGCGACGGCGAGCATATCCTCCACGTTCTCTTCATCCTCGTACGTTCCCCCAACCGGGGGGTCAACCTCCATGGCGTGAACAGCGCCAATCTCCGGCTCTTCAAGTCGTTCGCGGTTCTCGCGGTCGGGGCCATCTACCGCCTCTTTCTCTTCCCTGATGGCGTACATTTGCACCCGTCCCTCCGGCTCTGCCTCTACCGGCTCCGGGGCAGCAGGTTTACCACGTCGCGCAGCAGGGCGTCGGGGCTGTATTTCGAAGGCAGCTTCGGGGGGTCTGGACCTCGAACGTGCACGCGTATTGTGGTATGGTTCATCCTGACCAATACGGGGATCTTCCACGACGTGGATCCTCCTACGACCGGGCTTTTTCCTCGCAGCCTTCCGTGGAGTCGACTGTGACGGGGGCACGGGTTCAGCTTCATTCTGACCCTCTGCCACGTCGACTTGAATGGCTTTCACCGGCTGTCTCCGAGCTTCCTTGCTGTGTGTAACAGCTCGGTCGGGTCGCAACTGAGTAGGAACGGGTCCCACAAGGGTGACTTGAGAACTCATTGGGAACGTCGGCTCGGGTCCAGCAAGGATCTCGACATCGTCCTCGCTGACGTTACTTGGGCCTGAGTGCCTTTGAGTGGATACAGGGCCGGCAAGCGTGGCCTGAGAACTCATGACTGGCGCAGGAGAACGAGCACGATAAACCGGACGTGGAGCGGGTCGGCCTTTCGCAGGCACTGCAGTGGGCGGCGGAGGTGGTGGAGATGTAGGAACCGGGGTGCGCTGCGTCCCCGAAGGACCTGCATCTTCTGGGCCCGGGCCACGGTTCTCGAAGTAGTACTCACTGGAGTAGACGTGAGCACCATGCACATGTTGGTAATGGTCCTGAAGTTAGCTTACTCCTGTTCTGGCATGGTTTCGAAAGGAATAAGTTGATCAAAATCCGGCGTACCGCCGCGAGCACCTCCATGTAACCGGCCGCGCCGTTCAATACTCTGCACAGGGAAGTCTCTCCTGCAGAAGTCATGAGAAAGTATTCGTCTGAAGCAGGCACGACGTACGCGTCGATTTGTTCTGTAGTTGGTGAGACACGCCTATGTGCAGCAAAATAAGCATCAGACTGAGTTCTCCGTGATGTCCGCCCACGCTCAGTTGAAGAAGGACGTCTTGCACCCACGTCGGTATGTCGAGACCTCTTGTGTGTGCGGACCTGTGCATGCCTACCGCGTTCAACCGACTCCTCTCTGATCTCCGTGCGTTTGCGCCCGCGTTCCGGTGCCAGAACCTCAACGACCTCTACCTCCTCCCCCTCTTCCTCCTCTTCCCATCTGTCCAGACCCTCTGCCTCCTCTGCCTCGTCACCGCTCTGGGCCAAATGCTGACGTAGCCGGGCCCGCCTACTGAATCGTCTGTCGAGGTGGTATTGGCCCTTTCCATCCTCTCGTGGTGGGAATTGCTTGACGAGTTCGTCGATGATTGGGTCTAACAAGTCCTGTCGTGTTTTATATCGCTCCCGCCACGCTTGCCACGGGTGTCTTTTCGCCCACTGAAACTCGGGCAGCTGTCCAGGGAGAGTCAGTATGGAGCATTGTGGGAAATATGACCCCGTGCTCTTACCGTAGACATTACCAGCTCTATGTATATGTTGTTGCCCATGCGACCTCCAGCAGCCTTGTCCGGAACAACTTGTGCAAGATATTTACACAATCTATAATCATCTTCTGGGGTGAACGCAACTCGTCTGTTCGTTTGGATACTTCTATTAAGATATACGGAAAGACTGTCAAGTCTGGAATATGTCACGTACGACCGCCCGGACCCTGAAAAGACTCGTCCTCCCATGCCCTTCTTCAATACCGGTGCGTGCTTGTATTTCCGGCTATCGATGCATATCTGCACAAATTCTGGCGGCTCCGCAAATACTGTTTTCGACAGATTGTACTTTTGGCGATAGTCATCCAAGCCCTCCCGCTTGACGATGATGGTATCTGGTTCCGATTCTTCCCCAGGCACCAGTTCACCGCCATGATCCTGCACCGCTGTAAATTTCAGGACATCCAGAGCAAAGACATTCTCACCAAAATCTTTTGTGACAATGCAGCAGCTGCACCACTTGACAACCCATATGTTCTGTGACGATCTGCTTTCAACAGATAGAACCTCACCGGCCTCTTCTTAATAGTAAATACCCGATGTGCATCCTGTCAGCGCGTATGACAAATTGTCTGATCTGCTGAGGAACGTGTCGAGATTACTCACGGAACCGGATTCTGAATCGCTTGAATTTCCATCCCCTTCCTGCCGTCCACGCGAGCTGCTCCCGATATATGCCGATCTCGCCATTGGTATACAGGTTATATGACACGTTGGCTTAAACTCACGTAGCTGACATAGACCACCCAGAGAATTCGACAGAGGCTTGAACGCTTCCTGGTAGCCCCAGATGGCAGATCCTGTCCAAAGGCCACACCGGCTCTGGCCGGTGCAGGGTGGCGAAGCAGACGCGCTCAGATCACGTGGATGACGCGCTGACTACAGGCCTTCATCCGAGTTTCTCGGAGTGCGACGTATTGCCTCTTGCATCTGCTCTACCAGTAGTTTCTTATATTGTGACTGATATACTGGTGCTTCTCGTACTCTCTGCTCTAATATCAGTTCCTCCAACTTTCTGGAAGTTCTGAATCCACCCGAGACGCTCAATCGAACGACGCGATTAATCTCTCGCAGGACCTTGCTGTACGACTATGACATTGATGACATGAGAACTATCTGGCTATTGTGAGTCTTCGGTCTTCTTTGTCTACCGGTGGATTTTGAACGGATGCCGCGCTGAGCAGTATATCATGTATTTCATCCTCAAATACTTTTGTTGCCTGACTTGGGATTCCGCAGCCAGGTCGTGGCATAGATGCTAGTTTGCGGTGGGATAAACTCTCGAGACACTGGGAGCCTCTAGCCAGCAAAGGTGCTCGGAGCTTTTTCTCAAGGTAGTTCAGAAGAGAAGTAGAGGTTGATCATGTGCCCTTTCCAGCGAGTCTTGCCGATGTGCCGTCAGCTCACAGTGTGAAACTGAGAGTAACATGGCTCTAGACAGAGTTAGACTGTACGAATGTTTGCGCCACAAGCGTAGATATCCACCAGGAAATCTCTTCCAACCGCGTGAATGTGGATCCTGCGTCCGCTTACAACCCAGAAAACTAGCTGTGCCTGTATGTGTTCACAATATTTCATCTGCTCTGTTGTTTGTCTTATGGACCGTATTTCAGTGACATCATGGATGCTATTGTTGTGCCTTTGGAGATGGATGCTCTCGTAGCGTACTTCCGCCGCACAGCTCAATATGGTGCCGTTTACAGTCTCGGACCTTATACCCGCAGAATCTCTGCGGGTCATGGGACCGACGGTCCGGCTAAACCCGCCGAAGATCTTAGAAATCAGGTCATGATCTTTGCCAGCCCCCGGTGCCGCAGTGTCGAAGCTCACGTCGGACCAATCTACGTGGTACACACCCTTGCATGTTCCACACTGTCAATGCCATCCTTCAGTCCTGGGACCGGCTCCATAGTAGCCGTAGCAATTACTACACCCTGAAGGTCACTTCGCTGGAAACTGCCGAGGCCTCGCGTGAACTTGCGATAGCCTTTGAGAGCGCGTTTTCCTTTCATCCATCATGTCACATGAGGTAAGGATTTAGAAGTCAGTTAGGTGGTTGCGCATCATCCTACTATAGGCCCCCTGCGCCCCAAGTGCCGTGATGTGCCGTCTCATTGATATGGTATAAAGTTCCAAATACTGGTAAAAGGAAGCACTCGAATTTCCACTTGGGCTTGCGAGCCTGCTCCTCTTTACGCATGGCCTGGGTGAAAAAGGGCCCCCAAGCCACTCGTATCCCAAGAACGTATCATCGCAGCGTCTGTTTCCATCTTAGGTGCGATCTCAAGTATAGCCAATCAACCCAACAGAGTGTATCATGCAGCGGGATTTTCGACGAAGTCCCAGGGTGACCCGAAGATGCGGAGACTACTAAGTTGGAAATTTCCTGGGTGACGGGCGCAATAGGGCTGACCCATCCATACGTCGGAGTATTCCAGGGAAGAATGCGCAGAAATCGGTAATAGGCTGCTTCCGCAATATAATCGGCATGGAACTCGAGGCTCGCTCATGGCGAGGCGGTATTGCTCTGAATAGATGCTGTCATACAGTACTTGCACACTTAGTTTATATTTGACTCATATTTTCTCGCCGCTGTCCACAGTAGTGCTATATGTATGGACGTGTTCGTTTCCATCCTGCATCGCCCTGTCATCAGAAGGAAGGCACCCGTAGCGCTAGTCAGGGCCCCCTCTAGGCGTACCTTATAGCTGTGAGTCCTCCGCTTGTTCTGTGCACTAGTTCCTGACTATCTTGCAGACACCAAGGCTTGCTGCTCGCCGAATGCAAGGAGCACGATGCCGATCTCATTGCAACATCTCGAGGCCAATCCTGTCTTGTACATAGGTCCTAGTATCGCCAGCTTGTTCATCGAGGCGATCGAGACCGGAATTCTTATCAATCAGTCATTCACATTTTGGGAGCGAGTAGACCGCGAGCGTGGGATCGTGCGACTGCTAGTAGCCTGGGTTACATGCATGGCCTTGTGAGTCGATATATTCGCTTTGATAAATCTTCGCATCATGATTCATTGTCGCCCGTGTACCTACACAGCTTGCAGACAGGATTCTCTTTCTTCTCAGTGTGGAGAACCTTCGTTCTCAACTACGGGAACTGGGTGGGGTTTCATCGCGATAAAGCCAGTATAGGTCATGATTGATCATGTGTTCTCAGATCCTTGCCGAGGACTTCTCTTGGGGTGATAGAGTGCAGTCAACGATGGTATCTCAATGTGTGACGTCCATATGTCCCTACGATTAATTGAGATGTGCAGACTGTGTCCATGGCATCTCCTGTGCAAGCATTCCTCATATGGCGATGCTGGACTGTGAGCAACTGTACAATCCTGTCAGCCCTGCAGCTCTGACACCTTTTCTAGCTGATCCGCAAAAACTGGTTTATGCTTGTACGATGGCAAACGTCTTCCTTGAATCCAATCTCATTTGTGTGTGCATAGATATCCCTATCTCTGGTCCTCGTAACGTCAACGATATCAAGCATCCTAGTTACAATCGAGACCTTTGGAACCGATTTCATTGTGATTACGGATCCATCTGTTACGCCACCCAAGATTCCTGTGAGTGACTGCCTTCAGTGTGGATGCTATACCGCATTGGTCACTAATATGCTCCGAACAGGCTGATCCTAGATGTGCGTGTGAAGATGTCGTTGATATACCGAGCATTAGTGAGACTGACATGCAAAATAGTCATCTTGTCTCTCGTATCTACAGTCGGTTCGTATACCTGCGATAGATAACAGACGGCGTACTGAACGACACATGTTTAGTTCTTGATGTGTCCGTCACGGGCATCCGTAAGTGGCTTTTCATATTCTGCAGGCTAGAAGATCGCTTGACGCCGATACCTAGTCCTCACTTTCCTTTCGCGCTCGAAGCAGCATGTCCTTTCCTCCAGAGTTCGCCGGGTACATCATGATTCTATCGTAATGGTGCAGCGAATCTGACCCCGCGCCTACGTAGATCTTAAAGCGGCTCACAATCCTCATCTGGGAGGCGGCCCTTCCACCATGCATCTGTGCTATAACGACCACAGTCATGTACCTTGCGGTGGTGCGTCGTCTCATTGGAGGTTGCATGATCTTGGCTGATCGGACGATTTAGGTGAACGACAATTATTGGGACCTCACCTTCCAAGCAATATTAGGCAAACTCTATGTCATCTCATTATTTGTGACATTGTGAGAGCTTGATTACTGAGAATTAGCGCCATTTTGACACTATGCCTTACTCCGACAGAAATGGACGCGCGGGGTTGCAGAATCACCTTCCTGGCGTTTCGACAAATCCCGTCTCGAACCTTATGTGGGCTTCCAGTGGGCCTATCCGCGTCGATGTAAGGAATGTATTCCTTGCAATATTGTGATAACTGACACCTCTACACATTTAGATCTCAGCAAATCCAGAGACGCCAACATCCCAAGCTGGCAACCTAGCTGATCCTGAGAATCTCGCGAACTCGGCTAGCCTCAGAGATTCAAATACGCTAAACTCTGAAAAGTGTGGATGATTTAATGACATGTAACGTATTCATTGTATGCTACGATGTACGCCGTTCTCTTAGTTATCGTGTAAAGCGTTGTATGTGGTAACTCCTGTCGTTGACACCTGTAAATCACTCATAATACCGTTACTTTGAGGATGTCATTGTTGTACATGTGATCAGTCTAGGCGGTTTTTCTCAGCCAGAGATATCAGCTTCAGGTATGGTTGTAGTTTTTATTTTCGATGTACCGCAGAATGCGAAGCGCATCTGAAAGTTGGATCGCCGCTTTGCATAGCTTCAAGTTCATGTCAAGATTGGCGGTTCGGCATTGATCTGCCCCCATGCATTACCCTTCCACCGGCCGTATCCAAACACATTCAGTGCAATGGTCATCACGCCGATCAAGACTATTCGGTGATCAACGCGAGACAGACATATTCTCGCTCAAAGTCTCGCCCTCCCATAATGACTTACATAACCCGTGAGAGCTTATTTTTGCTTACACGGGACAAAGAATTGAATTCGAACGTATGTCTCGTCGGAATAATTCACGATTGCGCATGCATCCTGTCGGACTCTGCTGGGGGAGGCTAATTCATGATTTCTACCTTCAATATGTTGCAAGCCTAGAACTCGTTGACCCACACGGCCCCCGCCGGAGTGTGCGTAAATGAGGAACGCGTCCCTGCAGCGTCTGTTCAAATCTCGGGTGCGATCTCAAGCGTAGCAGTGAAACAGGCCGATCAAGCGAGAATTAGCTGCGTTCGGTCTTAGCGGCGAACCCAGCAGAGCGGAGACTACTCAAAATATGGCTATCACGCACTATCACGCATACGTATGGTGATGTCGCATTTTACCATAATTGACCTAGTATGATGCGCGACGTGTCGGAGAATTCAAGGAGAGATAGCGTGAAAACCGGCAGCTGGCGCCCGCGATTTCTTCCGCTGAATTGGCATGGAAATCCAGACCCTGGGGAGGTAGCCGTGCTTCCGACGTCTCGCTGCGATATAGTGCCCATCCGGTCAATATAGTCCTGTCTGCCGCTTTCTCGCGGCTGTCTACGATCATGCTATATGTACGGACACGTTCGATTTTGTCTCTCACTGCTCCACTACTGCGCAGCACTTGAAGTGCTGGGCGAGGTCTGCCCCACACGGCCGTGCGTCGCGCCTTTATTCTACGTGGCTGCGACACTGAGAACCCCGGCGTAGATAACGGGAGCTGCTCGCCATATGCGAGGCCACGATGCCGCTCTCGTTAGGCAATCTCAAGGTGCATCCGGTCGCATATCTGGGCCCTAGCATCACCGGCCTCTTCATCGAGGCGATGGAGATGGGGATCATCATCAACCAAGTGCTCACGTTTGTCGAACGAGTGGCGGAACGCGAACGCCCCGTCGTGCGGCTGCTTGTCGCGTTCGTCACGGCCATGGCTATGTAAGCGTTTTGGTGAGGCCGCCTCCACGTTGTGTTCACGGCACCCTTGCTTCTGCAGCGTGCAAACGGGTTTCGGGTTCTTCTCCGTCTGGAGAATCTTCGTCCTGAACTTCGGTAACTGGGTAAAGTTTCATCCTGCAGTGCGACTTCAACGGTGAAGTTGACTGGCCATGTCACGTTGCCGGCAGCCCATAGCTGAGGATTTCTCATGGGCGGACAGAATACAGTCCACTGTGGTACGTCCACACTGCTGCGAATTACGGCGTGGTATCTGAACCCGAAATTTAGACGGTATGCATGGCCGCGCCTGTTCAAACGTTTTTGATATGGCGGTGTTGGACTGTGAGTCTGTCTTGTCAATGGACGAAGCGCACTGTGAACAAAAGTCGAAGCTCATGAACAGGAGCTGGTTCATCCTGGTGCGTGGCTTAGAGCGCCCCTTCGACTTGTGCCATCTGACACGACGCAGATTCCTCTGTCTTTGATCCTTTCGGCGTCTGTGATCTCGAGCACAATCGTTAGCCAGGAGGCACTGAGCATCCACTTTACCGTGATAACAGACCCATCAATAGTGCTTCCTGAGCTTCCCGTGAGCATTCGCTAGAACGCCAGTTGGGGGCTCCCGCTAACCGCTACACGCTACCTTCCCAGCCTAATGTCACATGTACGTCCAGAGACAGTGGCAGGTGCTTGGAGGGACGACAGCTGACAAACCGACGGTAGTTATCCTAGCTTTGACATGCTCAGCGGGTTTGTGTCACCATGACTCTTGGCCAATTGATGTACTGAAACTGATGTGTAGTCCTTGACGCGGCCGTCACTGGCATTCGTGAGCAGTCCATTATTTCGCTGGCGGCTGGCAGAATTGCTTAGCTGTTGCAATGCCTCTGCAGTTCTCTTCTTCCTGTGGCGCTCAAAACAGAACGTGGTCTCTTCTCGATTCCGCCGTGTGCGCATTGCTATTCTCATGCACCGATCGCATCTGACATAGTGCACACAGATATTGAAGCGGCTGACTGTTCTCGTATGGGAGGCGGCCCTTCCACCCTGCGTGTGCGCCATCTGCACCGTCGTCACTTACCTGTTACTGGTTTGTCATGCCCTGTCAATCAAGTGTTGCGCCTGAGGCTGACGTCGTGACTAGGTGAACGAGAACTACTGGGACCTCATGTTCCAAGCCATCCTGGGAAAACTCTATGTGATCTCACTGTTCGTTACGATGTACGTGTCGACTGGACCTACATCCAGGGCCGTATCTAAAATGCGAGCAGAAATGGACGAGCAGAGCTACAGGACGTCGTGCCGCCCATGACTGCCGGCCAGCTGTCAGCTGTAGTGTGGCCGTCTACCGGTCCTATCCACGTCAGTGTGCGTCCTCTACGCCTCAGTTATCGTTCTTTATGGTATTGACATTATGTCCTAGATCTCGGCGGATCCAGAGACCCCAGTATCGCGGAGCAGCACGCAGACAGACTCCCTGATCATTGCGAGCCCAAGGACGCTCAGGCCCCCGACGAGGCTGGATCTGAGCAAGCATGGATGAATGCAAAGTTCGAAGGCCCCATGTATTGTGTCTTGCGCTACTGCCCGGCTTGCTACGTGTGCGCCACTGCACGGACTCTGCCATCATGGACCTGTACCCTCCAGCCGGCTATGACTGCTTTGTGATGGCTCTGTGCGCTTCTATCATAGTGGCATGTACTAATAGGGGCGACCTCGCTCCGCGAAAGAGCTTATTTCTCGTGGCTGGGCGAAGCGCTCGACCCGAGACCTCGGCCATCAGTCAGCTCCGCGGTGCGACGAATACCGAAGAGCCTGTTATCTTGTCCTCGCTGAGTAACGACCCGAGCTTGCATTCTGCCGTCGCGCAATCCAGGAACCGGTCTGCCAGAAGGGTTCGCCGCCCACTGCCTCGGATCCGCTGGCGCCGTCAAGCCATGTGCTGGTCCCTTCGAGCGCAGCCGCGAAGGCTTGTATGACATACTTGCCGCCCTGAGTCCGTCGAGGATCCGAGCAGGGGCCGCATACGGTAATTCTTCATTGGTGCCCGTGATTGCAGAAGCCTGCGGTCTCCCTTGCGTGCGTGCCATGCGGATGAGTCTGAAGAATGCCCGAGATCACGAAGTCTTGTTGGCCTTGGGGAGAATGGCGGTCGACCAGTGCCTGCCACGGCCTCCGCGATATTTCACATGAAGTAGTTCGCTGTGGATGATCCGGTCTATGCAGAATTCAGGCCAGCTTAGCATGGTCAGATCAGGTGTGGCTCGAAACCCATCACTTGGGCTGGAAGAGACCTATTGTCGTGCACTAGCCGTACTGCGTGTGTACACCGAAGCTTCTGTCCCCTGTGTAGCTATCGATCTAGCTCGAAATGAGTAAGAAAATCGTAGCGAAGGGTCCCAAAGCTGGCATATGTGGACGGCGCTTCGTCCACGGCATACGCAGCGAGTCCCATAGTCACGGTATCTGTCACGCAGGTGTCATCCAAGAGGCGACACTCCCGAAAGGACCTGAGCGGTGCTGATAGACCCTCCTGAAAAGGAACCAATATTGCCCAAAGCGTCGGGAGAGAAACAGGCTGAAACGAGTTGCTGCGACTCGGTTCCGGCGATGACGCAAAGGGACGGGCGCTCGAGGGAACGATGAGCTGAAGCGAACAGATGCAGCCTTGAGTGACGCAGCGACCCTGCAAGGGACCCGGTGGGCTGCATCTGGAGAGAGTGGCAAGTACCGTCGTCCTCCAGGACCAGGAAGACTTCGCGCGCGAAATGAGCGTCTGGGCTCCGGGGTCCTAGCTGAGCTCCACTTCCCACGCCATTATTACTCTCTGACAAGGCGGACTTTTACGCATTTCTCCTTATTTATTCACTGAGTAGCGCTGCGCAGACACGGCGCGCAGGTCGTCCTGCCAGGACAGTGTCTTTTGATAGCACCTATGCACCCATAGCGCTGTACTTGAATACAACTACGAGCGGTTTTTTCATTG